>LZPO01035241.1:51333-64639 GCA_001675575.1 Neotoma lepida
AAAACTATAATGTTGCTGCTGCTATAATGAAAACATTTTCATAATTTAAGCATTTCTTAAATCTAAACTATAAGTCAGATTTTGCTGCAATATACATCAACACAAAAATAGAAATTGCACAGCAGAGAATTTATTAATTTCTCATGCACCTGTAAATTCACCTCTATTTTAGGCTGCAGGTTTATTGGCTGAGGCAGCCAGGTTTCTTGCATATAACACTGGGGCCCAAGCTGGACAGCTAGCACCTATTCTATCTGGTCTCCCTAAGGCATTAGCCACAGTACAAAAGGGTAAACAAGACCATCAAACAAATGCATTTGAAGCCTCAATTTGCATCACATTTTCTAGTATCTCCTTAACCAAAGTAAGTTGGAGTCAAGCCCCACAATGATACAAAAATGAGCTATATCCTTCCCATTGAGGTAAGGCAATAGAATAGATATTTATAAAACAACCATTTTTCTCTCAGATATTTTCCATCTTCCCACATGCAAAATATATCCATACCATTTCACCTTTTAAACCATATGATCAGAAACAAAAATCTATGACTTTATCATCTGTACAGTATGGATAAAGTTTTGTTCAATTTAGAGAATTATGAACTAAAAACATAAGTTGTTNGTCCTGCACACCCTTGATGTGTAGTGGAGTAACTCAGATGGAAAATCCACAGTAAATATTCCTATTGTTAAAAGGGGAAAATAGAAAGCACCTATCAGCCTCAGAACCATAGTAATTTTATAACCCTGCAGAACAAATGTCACCAGCTCTTAAATCATTGCTTGCTAGCCATTCCTATGCCAAAGATGTGTTATAAACTAGCAATCAATATTCTCAGTGTAAGGCAAAGGAATACACATACAAAGCAAAAGTATCTCAGCAACTCAATTCTTTTTTGGAAAAAAAATGGGGCTAGCCAACACCCCTGGGCCAACATAGCTCCCATCTTTTATCCCTGAGGTAGGTGCTGACTGTCTCATCCCTCTCATGGTAGCTCAGTTTCTCAATCTGACAGAGTTGGCTAATCTGTGCAAAAAAAGAAGAGAAAGGTTCAAAAAANATGAGTCTTTGCCAGGCTAACTACCTTTNACTAAAATAAAAAAAAANGATTTACAGATTGGCCTAAGTAATGTATAACTTTCACTGCAGCCAGTTGGAAGGAGACCAACACCAAATTATAGCTCTATATTCTTACATTAAAGGAAGATGAGCCATCCTGAACAATGATATTTCACTGGGAGCTTGTTCCATGCAATCATTTCAGTGCAAACAAGGCGGGTGCCTTTGTTCCCTGAGAAAGCAGAGTATATAAACAATAGAATCATGGCCATAGTCCGTGATAAGATTCTCTGTTCATTGTTTTCACAAATCTTGGTTAGCTCTCATGGAAGTCCCTTTCTCAGCTACTATTGTCATATTTTAGTAACAGGCACCTGAAAAGCTTTTCTCAGTGTTTTAATAGGTGTGTGTGTGTGTGTGTGTGTGTGTGTGTGTGTGTGTGTGTGTGTGTGTTTAATTCTTGACAATATAATGCTGGGGATCAGAAGGTTTTTATATATCTATAACAGGCTTTGTGTCTTTCAGTCTAGGCTGATGATTCTTTTGCCAATATGTCTTTCAGAAACTTGTTTTGTTTTCAATGTACCTAATTATAATTCAGCATGAACTGCCAAGAGCCACATGCACAGTCTTCAAGGCATGTTTCCATCTAGAATAAATATGGATACTTTTAATACATTAGGCTTCTGTGTTACCCTCCCCTTGATTTTTCTAGAATTGTAGTATACTATTTCCTCTGAATTAGGCATTTTTCTCCTACAGAGAAAAGAGGTTGAGAAGATGCAGAAAGCTAGCAAAACTTACAAGAGTCTGTGCATTGCTTTCCTAGTTGATAAGACAAAATATCAAAAAGAGACCATTTAAAAGAAAAGAGGTGGGATTTTATTTTATTTTTTTTGTCCCATGGCAAAGTGGTGGATTCTACCACTAGGTGAGGGAATGATAGTTGCAGGACTTGCAGTCAGGTAGCAGAGGGAGATGAATATTGGTGCTCAGTTCACTTTCTTGTTTTTCTTCGGTCCAGGACTCAAGTCCAGAGAGTGGTGCAGCCCATTTTTAGGATGAGTCTTCCTACCTCATTAACCTGAACAAAATGATCTTTTATAGGCTTGCCTAGAGCTTTGTTCCTTTAATGATACTAAATTCTGTCAAGTTGCAAATCAATATCAACCATCACACTCAGAAAGTTCATGGAACTTAGAAAGCACACAAGGCCCTTCCTTGAGACTGTNTAAGTAGTAAACAGTTTCCAAAGAAAGGGAGAATTTGTGTTGGAGCTGTCTGCAAATTGTGTAGGTAACTATAGTTATACAGATTTTATGAGTCATTCATTACTAATGCTTGAGTGGGCTTCTGGGATGCTGCAGCTGCCTTTGAAGCACCCATGTACCTCTAAGTAACTCCTTATCCATGCTCCTGTAAACAATCCCAATAAACTCAGTGATTCACAAAGCCATATTTGGGTGAAATAATTTCTTTGATATGTAGTTTGTACCTTATCTGGGCTGAATATATATTTTTTCCATGTCTCCCCAAGAAGAATAATGCAATACAATTGATTGCTGCACAAGGACAACAGATCTAGATATGACCTGAGGAAAAGCTGGTGCATCAGCCCTGCAGTGGCTGGTCCATCTGAGGGTGATGCATCTACAGAGACAATCTCAATATGTCTATTTTCTCTCATGTGGGATAGGATGACAGGCCTCCTTGAAGTAGAGACAGTCACGTGCTTTCTGTAATGCATGATACTACATGNAGCCAAGATTGATTTGTTTAGCAGTGGCACATCTTCACAGTAATCCCAGCATGCCTACCTTCCTCTACAAGGCATTGAATATCGTGCCTCCTTGATGAATAATGCCTGCCATGGGAATATGAGGGTGACCCCAAAATGGCTGATAGACTAAAAAAACATGTTGCAATTTCAGAAAAGATTCCATGTGGGAACAAATCATAAACAGATTGTGTCAGCAGTTGTGTGGCCTTTGCTATGGGCAATAAGACATGGAACTGAGGCTCAGCTATCTGACCAGAAAGAACTTGCTGGCATAAAGGAGGAATCCTAAGGAAAATAATGCATGTGGANGTTATCCAGGGTATTTTGGCAACAAAAGTGAAAAAATGGGAGGATGAGATGGAGATGTTAGTTGGCTGTTTCTTATACCGAGTGGTGTGTAAGGAAAGACAACAAAAGTTAGATCTGTGCTAACGAGTCCTTCCTGGGATCTAAAACCTTGGAACCAGTGAGAATATTCAGATGTGAGGAGGAAGAGAATGATGTGGAAGTGACAGAAGACATCCCTCAGGTCCAAAGAAGAGAAAATATGTGATTCAGTGTATATATGGGAGCTTTACTAATAATTCAGTACAGGAAACTTTGAAAGCAAGAGCTCGGTGTTTGAACTGTTTAAATAGTTTAAACAAAACAAAATTTTTTAAACAAAAATTTTAAACAAAAACAAAATTCAAAAATTGAAGATGACTTCTAAACAACAAATAAAAGCATATCTCATAGGTTGGCTCATGAAGTATGGAACATGGGACACATTGGGTCAGTATGAATGGTACAGAAGCAGAGAGACTGAGTGATATAATGTTCCCTATTCTTAAGACAAGGGCTGTATACCCTCAGACAACTTGAGGGAAATCAGTCCGTGATGGAGTAACTAATAGAAGCATTATGGACATGGTTATTTCTGGCTGAAAGCCTCATGAACACCAGGGGTTTGAAGATAATAGAGGAAGGATGGGCATTACCAAGAGAACTTGATGTGAGAGGGGCATTTTTTCATTCCCAGTTTCCCAGGCCAAGTTCATAGGCAGCTAAGAAACCAACTCAGCAGGGCCCCTGGGAACAGTGTGGTGCTTTGTAAGTCTCCAAGAGCTCTGTGGTAGNGCATGACATTTAGGTAAGGATCGGGCACATCTCAGTTATTTAGACCAGCATTTGAATCATATTTCTACAACACTTAAACAAAGGGGATAGGAGAAGGACAACGCAAACAAAGGAGTCTTTCTGTTTTGCTCAAAACCAAGCACAATACCATTAGTATTAATCCAGAGTTCCTGGTTAAAAAAAAAATTGACAGAAAGGAAAATGCTGTGCTTGTGAGTTGGAGCCTGCGGGGCAATGCACCAACGAGGTGAAAGAGTAGAAAACAGTATAATACAGCTGAAAACAGTTCAGCAAGGAGTGAACAGTTGATCNCCCTCCACCTATTCTGGGTATATTTCTTCCCTACAAGAAAGTATCATTGTCTTGGATAGGATATTGTTTCCCGAGCCTGAGGCTCTTTCAGGTGTTAGGTGTTCCTGATGGAGGGGCAACACCATGTCACCTGCCAGGAGCCTGTCAGAGGTAGGTAGTTGGAATGAGCAATAAGGGCCTGTCCTGCCAAGCCCATCAGGAACAGGGAGGTGTGGAGTGGCCCTGTGGCAATGGCACAAGATGAGAGGATTCTGGATTATGGAGTGCTATATAAAGTACTATCCCACATCTCTATCACTGTACCAAACATGCTCTTTTGATGAAGCAATATAAGTGAGAAGATGTATTCATGATGTTTGACCTTGCTAATTTTTTTAAAATTTAGTATCCCTGTAACTACTAAATTACAAGACCAATTGGCACCTCCTTGGAGTGGGTAGTGGTGGGCCTTTGGAGAGCCTGCCCATCCTTTGTGAACGAGTTTGAATATAATGTTAATCCTTGACTGTCTTAAAAACATCTTGAAGAACAGTGAAGCCAGCAGTTAAGAGTAANCAAAGGAGCTCTGGATGAATGAGGAGTGTCATTTGCAGATGATATAAAGTTATTGAATAAAGCCTTATTACCTAGTGGATTATCTTCCTNTAGTTGTTGGCCAGGGTGGTTCCTGAAGCCTCATAAGTCATAAAAGTTGACTGTTGTTGACTGCATGCTAGAACTGGGTGATAAGTCTATTTTGGTGAAGAAATCATACAGTTTGGCTACAGAATGTGGAGAAATCAGGTTTGGACTGAACTGGAAGCTCAGGTAAGATACAAGGTGGTGAGGAAGAATTTTAACTAATAGTCCAGATCAGTTATGAACTCAATGTACTACATACACTACCAACATGCTGAATAGTGGCAAGACTGCTAAAGATGGAATGTGGGAGCCCAGCTGGGAGACTGGCTCCCACATTTTATGACAAGGTACTCTTGAGGATTGAGGNATAAGAGATATTAGATAGAAGGATAGAGGGGAGAGAAATAGAAACACAGGATAGCCTCGGGAGGGCCTGCATCATTATCCACCAGNNTCTTCTGTCTCTTTGAAGGGGCCTTTCACAAANATCAAAATGTCCCCTTAGCACAGCCAAGTACAGTCCCTTCCAATCGCCTGNTAACCACANATGTGGTCAAACAATCCTCTAATGCAACCNTGCTGGGTGAAGAAGGGAAACCTTTNTGGGTCTCCACAATGGAACCAGTTGTTTTCTGATTGGATTGAAGATCTACTCCACAGGAAGGATCACACATCAGGTACCAGAAGCCAGGACAAAGATCATAGGCTGAAGAGATAATGGATACTAGTTAGGGAGCTCACTGTTGTGGTTTTGTTAAATGGAGGTGATGTGGTTGTCAAACAGTGTTTCTAAAACTTGTGTNTTTAATAACCTATATGCTACTGNTGCTATAGCTTCAGACATTGAGGGAAATCACTTTTTGGTAGTGGGCAGTAGTTACTGTTGGCANTCAAACCAGTCAATCTGNTGAGAATAAGTGGCCACTGTGATGGCATATGCCTACAGTTCAGCCATAAGTGGAAGAAAGGAATGAAACATTTACATCACCCCTTTCAAAGTTCAGGACCATTGCAGAAGAAGGGTAGAAATAACATCAGAGCTAGAGGAAGAGATGAAGTCCTTTNTAGAGATTTCTTCCAAACTGAAATGCTGGCACCTAGAAGAAGGAGGGAGGCTCCTAAGACTAAGAATGCTAAAGAAAGTTACAAAGCTCAGGGGACTCACAAAATGTGTAAGATTCACAAAGCTCAGAAGCTTATGAGAGTTGAACTGAGGTAAATAAAGAGTAAACAATTGCTAGGAGAGATGAGATTGCTTTGTGGCATTGCCAATAACTTGGGCAGGTGGTTCCTGCCAAGAAGCCTTTGTGAGCTGGGTTGGACTTTTCTGCTATAGTTGCCTTAGCATCATTTATACATGTGGTCAAACAATCCTCTAATGCAACCCTGCTGGGTGAAGTAGGGAAACCTTTATGGGTCTCCACAATGGAACCAGTTGTTTTCTGATTGCAGTAGTTTTCTGAAAGTAGCCCCTAACCCATGTTCCTATAAGTAATCCCAGTAAACTATTGGTTCACTGGTTGTCTTAGTTAGGATTGCAATTGCTGTGATGATACACCATGACAAAAAGACAGGGTCTATTTAGCTTACGTTTCTACATGCTGTTCATTATTGAAAGAAATCAGGACAGGAACTCAAGCAGAGCAGGAACCTGGAGGCAGGAGCTGATGCAAAGAGCATGGAGGNGTGCTGTTTACTGGCTTATTCCTCATAGCTTGCTCAGCCTGATTTCTTATAGAACCCAGGCCCATCAGCCCAGGGATAACATCACCCATAATGGGCTGGGCCCTCCCCCATCAATCACTAATTAAGAAAATGCCCTACAGACTTCTCTACGGCCATCTCTTATGGAGGCATTTTCTAAATTGAGGCTCCCTCCTCTCTGATAACTATAGCTTGTGTCAAGTTTACAATAAAATTAGCCAGCACACTAACCTGACTTGTGTGTAATAATTTCTTTGGTCTTTCATCAGCGCCAAATATGAGTTAAATAAATATTAATATCTCCTGAGGAAAAGTAGCACAATACCCTTTTAGGAAACTGATAAAACTTGAGTCTATTGATGCATCTATACATAGTAAGGTATTGCTGACTTATTCTTTGTGGTATAATTGATTGGTACCTATTTATTTTTTATAAAAACTCAGTTTACTTTCCAAACTTGTGGTCTCTTAGCCTTATTAAATCTTATTTGCAAGCAAACCAGGTTTTGATGCAGTCATGTTTTTCTGTATTACTTTATCACCCTTGATTAGTAGGTATCTACTTGTACTTTTAAGGTCTGTTTTTAAGCACCAAATACCTTAAGTTTATTAAGTGCATTTTCTGTCTTCTAAGTTACCTCAGGCAACAGTTCTATCAACTACTTTGTCGTTTATAGTATGAGCATATTATTTTAGTTTCCTCGCATACATTTTGTTATTACTCACTATCTGGTCTGAAGTCAATACCAAATACTTGTGAGTTTTGTATGGAAGCATCTCATTCCATTATTAATTTACCAATTAATTTTTGTTACAACATTGGCACATTATAAAACATGTCCAACTTCAGCCATTCTTGTTATTCAATCTCATTTTTACATATTCCATGCTGAGTATAGCTCATGATATATTTGCCTGTGGTAGTTCTATGTCAGGGCATAACTCTACTTCATTTAACTCCACATGGCAACAGACATGTGATGGAAGAGGTTGGTGACAGGAAACAGTGCTCTAGGGTTTCTCCATATTCCTGCACATCTGATCTCCTTTGTTCCAGATTTTCTTTTGAAACTGACAGAGCGAAGAGCCTTGGGAAGCCAAAAGCAGCTCTTGCTCTCAAATAAAAGGCAGACATGTTGCCTGTCCATCTCTAAAAACTCTTTGGGATTCTTCAGTTTGGGGTTTCTCTCCTGTCAGTTAATTCATGATGAGTACAGATACACGTATACGTGTGTGCACTGGTGCGTGTTTACTGCAAAGTTGTGTGCTTACTGTGGCATGCATGTTGAGGTCAGAGGAAAATCTCAGGCATCAGTCCTTGCCTTGTACCTTTTGGAAACACTGTCTCTTATTTTATTTTTGTTGTTGTTTACTGCTGCATATTCCAGGCCAGCTGGATAGTAAATCCCCGGAGATTCTCAGCCTCCCACCTTGCCATAGAAGCAATGGGATTACAGACACATGCTACTATTCCCAAATTTACACAGATTCTGGGGATTCAAGCTCAGCTCTTCGTGATTACACTGCAGAACCATGTCCCCTGCAGTTGTTTTTGACACAGAGTCTCACTATGCAACTCAGGTTGACCTGAAATTCACGATTCTCCTGCCTCAAGCAACTGAGTGCTGGTATTAAAGTTTTGTACTGCTGCTACACTCATTTTCCAAGTTTTCATATAGATGGCATTCATGCAAATAAAGGAAATAAAGAAAATACTTTCAATGGCATTTGGAGATTGGGGGTGGAGGAACAGCAATGAATCCTCTTCGGGGTCTCCAAAATCAAACCAGGGAACTAGTAAATATCATTCCTCCTAACATCTCCACTGTTTGGACCACAGTAGCAGCAAGGATCACTAAGACAACACCATGAAGGATGTGTTTAATTAAGCTTGTGGAGTATGCTGAGATCTCACTTGATAAATCCATGACTATTACATTAATAGCTCTTGTACCAAATGAAGACCATTTCCTTGCACCCATATAATTATAAAGGACGCGTAGAACACGAAAGCAAACTCATCCCTCATCATAAGCAGTTTTATGGTAGGGAATAGACAAGGAGATCAAATTTTGTTTTAGGGATATAAAATAAAAAAGTTCCCAACTAACTAAGGCAGATGAGATTATGCTTGTTAAGCTACTATTTCAAATCAATGAAAAGTGCAAGGGACATTTAATCAAAATCAAATCTGTTTTAAAATTACAGTTAAAAATCAAGATTTGTGAAGTAATGTTTTAGCTCTGATAGGTCATTCTACTTCCTGACCACATACATCTCTATATAAGAAATGTTAGGTCCAGCAATATGGTTCAGCAGTCAAAGGCACTTGCCACCAAACTTGACAACCTGAGTTTGATTCCACATGGTAGAAGGAGAGGACCAACTCCCCAGAGTTGTCATCTGACCTCCACATTTATCCATGGCACATGTGTGCCTCCCTCCAACAAATAAATAAATATAAATAAGATAAAATATTTTTAAAGCCTCAACCTTAATTATGGGAACTGGGAGACCGATAAATCGATAATCTAAGCTTGCTCTTGTGGACCCATATAATGGAAGGAAAAAGAGATTAACAATTTATCCTCTGAACTACACACAGACACAGACACACAAATATACACACACACACATACACACACATTAAAATAAATGAAATGTAAAAACATTAAAAACAAACAAAATATCAAATTAGAATTAACTTTTACCCAGTTTAATATTTCATAATTTGAGTGTAGCTATTGTCATATTCTTAATAATTGTCTTATTTTTCTTTTTCTTTTATTGAAAGTGTATTAGTGTAAAAGGAAAACACTGTTCTTGGAACTATAGATATCAGTGTATGTTCAAAACCTGCCAACTTATTATTTACTTGTTAATTAATAATACATTTAATTTTAGTCTCACCTTTATCTGTGGCTCTCACAGAGCAATAACTGCCATTAATTCTGAGGCTATCTTCCCTCAAACAAACAAAGTGAAGTAGTTTGGTTTTATATTCATATTTACAAGTGTGGTAGATNGAATTAGAGTAAAGATTGATGGCATCACGCTACACAGGTGTGGACAGTGGGGAAAACTGGGTTATCATGACAACAATGGGGTCATACAGTGGAATAAAGAACAGAAGTAAATGGACAATTAATGTGTTCTTTGAATGCAAAGTTGAAATTTAGACTTTTTCTCATAAAACATTTTTAAAGCAGAAAAATTAGACCATTTATATTTTAGAAACGCCTTCTTGTGCAGATAAGTCTTGGAGAAAGTCAAGCACGGAGACCACACAGTCTATAGATAAAGGAAAATCATGGAACTCTCAAAAAATGTAGAGCAAGCAAGAATGCTTAAAAATAGTGAAACATTTACAGTGTTGTTGNGTAGCTATTTCATTCTAGGTAAAAACTTCAGTTTTGAAGAAAATCTCTGTAATATTNAGGATGTTCTAAAGGGAAGTGGAACATTCTCTCCTGTAAGAGAAAGCTCTTTAAAACTCAGGAAGCAAGCAATCAGAAAGCTTCAAGAAGCCTCTGAAACANAAGATAGTCTAGGCTTTACCCTCCCTAAATATATACACATTAAAACCTGCTGAGAGATCCTCTCAGACNAGCCAGGCTGTGTGAAAAGACTCAGCAACTGAGCTGCCTGGAAGAGACATGTGGAATGCCCCAAAAGACATACAGTGTGCTCCAGGGTTCCAGTTTTCATCAGCCATTACCTACGCTAGGGTGCGATCATGGTGATGCAGCTGTCTCTGAATCATTTCTGGTCCTGTGTCTCCTCACTCACACTCTTGTAAATAAGTCTGATGAAACTCACTGTTTCGCCAAGTTGTACTTTGGTGGTATCCTAACTCTGGATCTGTCAGCAGTTTCCTATCTAAGGTAAATANACATCTGTTAATACCACCCTAGGAATAGTGTCAGAGAACAAATTATCCTTTTGATTTTAAAATGTGGATATATATACACAAACATGCACATAATATACATGTAATGCACGCATGTGCACGCACATACACACACACACACTATTCTCACACCCGTACATAGATCCTACAATATGGTCTTCCCAGAAGCTTATTCTTACCTCTCTCCCAGAGGTTAGCTTCTTCTAAATTTAACATTTATCCNCATTCTATATTTTTTCTCTCGTATCTCTTTTCTTTTCTTGTCTACTGTCATCACTGTGCTCAATGACTCNCTTGTTAAATAAAAAAGTTANNTGTCTGTATTGTAGAGGAAATTTCATTCTTGTCTCTTCTTTCTCTGTTAAATGGCCTTTCACACTACCTCTTGCAGCAAGTGACTGGGTGGACATCATGTGGGGCTCCTAGAGGATAGTTTCAGGAGCCCATGCTCTGGATCATTGCCTTTCTCTCTCTGCNTATATGGAAGCCAAGCTGGANCACTGGGAGCTTCTGGGGCTGACGCATGTGATGTATGAGCTAATTGAGCTCTAGGCCCTGGTAAGATCAAAGGAGAAAGCAGCTAATAGTATCTAATTATAGCTTCTTCAAAGTCAGTAAAGACTAGGGGGAAAAGTGTACTCATATGACCAGACATGTGAACTATCACAAAAGACATCAAAAGAAAAACTNTTCATGAGGTAAAAGACAATTTAAATAAATACTGTATGGTTTATAATTCTACAAGTGAAATTGAACCAAAACCATTATTCTCTTCTGACTCTTGCCAAACCACTTGTGATGGACAAGAAGGATCTGTAAACTTTACAGATGATTTTTGTAAAGCATGTGAAGTGGTGCTACAGCTTGGATCACAAAGGATTTCATATTCTAAGAGTGAAACACATGCTCAAAATGTTAAGTTCTATTTTGAAGTGCACGGGGAGGCCAAAAAAAAGTTCCTGGTCACAATATGAATATTCACATTGTGAATTATCAGGTCCACAAGGATAGAGAAGTCAACGAAAACAAATTTAGTAATCTCTGCACCATGAGCTTCGACTCCTCAGCTGTTTCTCAGTGTCGCCCTTTGGCAAAGAGCCATACTCAAAATCAGAAGCAATTGCTGAAGACATGATCAGGTATCTCCATCAGGATGTCAGCCAAAGCTGGATAGACCTAATACTACTTCAACAGCATCAACCTACCTGTAGTATGTTTGTGTAAATCCTCCTCCAACACTTAGAATGAGAATCTATGTATGCTGTATCTGCAGTGTGATACATGAGTTTATATCCTTATGTGTGTTCCAATATAACACACAAGNAAGTGAACATCAAATTACGGAGTCCCATGCATCATTCAAGTGAAGATACAAAGATATTCAAAGAAGANACAAGACTCTCACTAAGGTGAATGTGCAGATAACATCAGAATGAAAAAAAATCTAGAGAACTAGAGTCCAAGGCTCATTTTGGAAAGTTGGAGGATAATTGNAAATCCATGGGTACAGAGAAACTGTTGGTTCTAGATCTAGACATNAAATGCCTGAACAAAAACTCTCACTTGAAATTNTCTGGACAAACCCAGGGCCAAAAATATTTCTTGAGTACCAGAAGATAAGTTAACACATTGTTTACCAGCTCATTCAAAGACAAATGGCTCTTTCCAAGATGAATTTGAAGAAATACTTGAAAGGGCAGAAGGCCAGAGGACTGGATCCCAATATTAGTTTTAGGAGGATGACAGAAAATTCTAGGTGTNGAGATCACAGGTAGAGAGAAAAAGGCTGATTCTGGGCACAGACAAAAGTGTGTAAAGGAAAGATTTTCATTTGAGGCTCTACAGACCCATCAAGGACAATATAGTGGTACACCAGTGAGAGGCCAGTTACCTCACAGGTTACCATCTCATTCAAACAGGAGAAATTATTGTTTCCAAAATGAACTTGATGGTTATACCAAGGTGCAGGAATCGAGAGTATTCAAGCCAAACACTTCTTTTGGAAGAATTGAAAGCTCTGTTAAAATCCATGGAGCACAGAGAAATGGAGAAAATATCTAAACATAGAATGTTTGAGCAAAGACTCCAGAGTGAGATGTTCCAGANTCTCACAGATACATCCATACAACAATTCACAAGAAGTAGAAAACAAGATTGTTTTACCAGCTTATGAAGGCAAACAGAGCCTGAGAGCTAACATCAACTACCAGAGTGTGTTTCTTAGAAAACCCTTTTCCCTGATCCTCAGTCAGCAAGAAAATAACCGACTTACATAGTGGAGAACGTGAAGCGTACAAGCAGTTGCCCTCAGATCACAATGCCAGCGGCCAGGAAACAGGCCATGGAAGGAGACATCAGAAGAAAANCCAACACCTGGGATAAGAAAGGCCAGAGAAGGAACATTCCAGGTGTGAAAGGGAAAAGAGCCATGAGGATAGAGATCAGACTACNACAAGGGCATCCGATAAAGTTAAAGAGAGGAAGATAAAGTTAGAGTCNGTCCAGAAAATAGAAATCATCAAGATAAAGAAAAGAAAATGCTGCACCTTCTGAAAAAGAAGAAGGTTATGCACAAGACAGAGAAAAAGAAATGTGTTGAAGAAAGAAGAGATGAGGAAGTCCTCTATGATGGCCCAGTTCTGGGCTTCTGAACTTAGAGTTTACCCAAGAGTGCCTTAAAGAAAACGAGATTGGTNTAGATAAAGACACAAGTAACCAGTGAAGTCAAGGAATGGTAGAAACACTCTCAGTTCAGGAAAAAGCCTTATTTTTTGTTTGTTTGCTTGCTTGCCTACTTG
>LZPO01035241.1:70041-84838 GCA_001675575.1 Neotoma lepida
TGGAATAGAAAGGAAGGGGTAGAAAAAAATTTACATACCAACCTGAAAAAGTGTCAAATGATAGAGTTCATTTCTGTAAATTCCTATCAAAGCAAGGGAGTTTTGTCTCCTGGCCATGTTACTGATTCTCCTGGGGATGAGGAGTGAGTGAACTCCCAGGTTGTTCTGACTTTTTATGCAAAGTATGATCTTGTTAACAAAGAAATCAGAAACATAATTAATAGAGTTTAGAATTTGTTCAAATAAATGGCCAAAGGTCCAAGGAAATATGAGGAAAATACTGACAGCTCTTGCTATAATTTTTCTATAATTCATCATACTCTATACGTTCTGTTTGTACCAACATTAACTTTGTTATCAACATCAGTGTCTTCCCAAAATCATGTTGTCACTTTTCATTCTAGTTATGTTACTTTTCTGATATGCAGATGTCTTCAATCTTTATGCAGAAGAATGTTCATCATCATTTGTTTTATTTATTTATTTTATATCTCGACCACAGCCTCGCCTCTCTCCTCTCACTTTATCCTCCCCCTCTCCCTTACCCCCTCAAACCAACCCTCCTCAGTATTCTACCAGAAAGGGGCAGGCTTCCCATTGGCATCAGCAAAGCATGGTATATCAACCTACCTTAAAACCAAGCACCTCTCCCCATTCAAGCTGGGCAAGTCAGTCCAGCATGAAGAATAGGTTCCCAAGAGCCAGGCAAACACCAGGGACAGCCCCTGCTTCCATTGTCAGGAGTTCCACAAACAAACCCAGCTACACAACTATCACATCACATATATGCAGAGGGCCTAGGTCAGTCCCATGCAGGTTCCCTCATAGTTGGTTTAGACTCTGTGAGTTGCAATGAGTCAGGCTAGCCTTTTCAGTGCATTTTCCTCTGATGTCCCTGAACCCCTGGCTCCTACAATCTCTCNTCCCTCTCCTTAGCTCAGGATTCCCCAGAGCTCTTCCCACTGTTTGGCCCTGGGTGTCTGAATCTGCCTCCATCAGTCACTGGATGTCTCTAATGACAACTGGGGTTAGTCATCAATCCAATCACAGGGGATGGCCAGCTCAGGCTATGCATCCACTGCTGCCAGAAGTCTTAGCTGGGGCCATCCTGGTAGACTCCTGGAAGTTTCGCTTGCATCAGGCTTCTACTGGACTTCATAAAGCCTCCCTTTGCAGTCATCTATCTCAGCATTCTCCCTTTCCACCTACCCCTCAACTTGATCCCTCACCCATACCAGTCCACCCAGGAGATCTCTTCTATTTCTCCTCCCCTGGGAGATCCAGACATCCCCCGTTGGGCCCTCCTTGTTACTTAGCCTCTCTGGGTCTGTGGATTATATCCTGGTTATCCATTACTTTACAGCTAATATCCATTTATGATATTTTTGTGTTTGTGTTTCTGGGTCTGAGTTACCTCACTCAGGACGATCTTTTCTAGTTCCACTCATTTGCCTTCGAATTTACTGATGTCATTGTTTTTAATAGCTGAGTAATACTCCATTATGTAAATGTATCACATTTTCTTTACCCATTCTTCAATTGGGGGCATCTAGATTGTTTCCAGATTCTGGCTATTACAAATAAAGCTTCTGAGAACATAGTTGAGGAAATTTCCTTGTAGTGTGATTGAGCATTCTTTGGGTATATGCTCAAGAGTGGTGTTACTTGGTAATGGTCTTGAGGTAGACTGATTCCCAATTTTCTGAGGAACTGCCATATTGATTTTCATAGTAGCTGTACAAGTTTGCACTCCCACCAACAGTGGAGGAGTGTTCCACGTGTTCCACATCCCCTCCAACATGAGCTGTCATTTGTTTTTGAGCTTAGTCATTCTGACAGGTGTAAGATGGAATCTCAGAGTCGTTTCAATTTNNGTTTTCCCGATGGCTAAGGATGATGAATGTTTGTTTAAGTGTTTCTCTGCCATTTGAGATTCTTCTGTTGAGAATTCTCTGTTTAGGCCGGTACTTCATTTTTTAATTGTATTATTTGGTTGTTTTTGTGTGTTTGTTTGTTTTTTGATGTCTAGTTTCTTGAGTTCTTTCTGTATTTTAGAGATCAGCCCTTAGAGACCAGGTTGGTGAAGATCTTTTCCCATTGTGTAGGCTGCCTTTTTGTACTATTGATGGTGTCCTTTGCCTTACAGAAGCTTTTCAGTTTCATGAGGTTCATTTATTAATTGTTGGTCTTAGTGTCTGTGCTACTCTTGTTCTATTCAGGAAGTTGTCTCCTGTGCCAATGCATTCAAGGCTATCCCCCACTTTTTCTTCTATCAGGTTCAGTGTAACTGAATTTGTGCTGAGGTCTTTGATCCACTTGGACTTGAGTTTTGAGCATGGAGATAGATATGAATCTATTTGCAATCTTCTACATGCCGACATCCAGTTAGACCAATACCATTTGTTGATGATACTTTCTTTTCTCCATTGTATAATTTTGGCTTCTTTTTCAAAAATCAAGTGTCCATAGGTGTGTGGACTTATATCTGGGTCTTTGATTCAATTCCATTGATCAATGTGTCTGTTTTTATGCCAATACCACATGGTTTTTATTACCATAGTGCTGTATAGTAGGTCTTGAGATCAGGGATGGTGAACAACCATCTAGCTGTTCTTTTATTGCAGGGATTGTTTTACCTATTGTAGGTGTTTTGTTCTTCCATATGAAGTTGAATATTTTACTTTCAAGGTCTGTAAAGAATTGTGTTGGAATTTTGATGGGGATTTCATTGAATCTATAAATAGCTATAGGAGAATGTTTCATCCAATTCTGCCTGGCTTCCGCAGCTGCTCAGACCCAAGTAAACATAGAGAGGCTTATATTATTTACACACTTATGGCCTAATGGCTCAAGCTTCTCAATAGCTAGCTCTTAAATTGTAACTTTTTTTATAAATCTATTTTTATAAATCTATACTTTGCCACATGGCTTGTGGTCTTCCAGTACCTTTACATCTTGCTTCTTCTGGCAGTAGTTAACAGCATCTTCTCTNCTCAGCTTTCTTCTCCTTGCTCTCTAGTTAGAATGTCCCACCTAACCTTATTCTGCCTCATCATTGGCCAAACAGCTNTATTTATCAACCAATCAGAGCAACACATATTCATAGCATGCAGAATGACATCCTCATCAGATAGCTTTTGGTAATATGGCCATAATTACTNTGTTAATGCTACTGATCCATGAGCATGGGAGATCTTTCCACCTTCTGATATCTTCTCCATTTCTTTCCTCAAAGACTTGAAGTTTTTGTCATACAAGTCTTTCATTTGCTNGGTTAGAGTTACCCCAAGATATTTTATATTGCTTGTGGCTATTGTGAAGGGTGTTGTTTCCCTGGTTTCTTTCNCATCCCTTTTAACATTTGTATACAAAGGGGCTATTGATTTTTTTGTTTTTTAGTTAATCTTGTGTCCAGCCATTTTGCTAAAGGTGTTTATCAGCTGTAAGAGTTCCCTGATAGAATTTTTNGGGTCACATTTATATACTATCATATCATCTGCATAGTGGTACTTTGACTTCTTCTTATCCAGTTTGTATCCCTTTGAACTCCTTCAGTTGTCTTATTGCTNTATCTAGAACTTCAAGTACTATATTGAATAGATTGGAGAGAGTGGACAGCCTTGTCTAGTTCCCAATTTTAGAGGAATTGCTTTGAGTTTCTCTCCATTTAATTTGATGTCGGTTTGCTATATATTACCTTTATTATGTTTAGGTATGTTCCTTCTATCCTTGATCTCTCTAAGACTCCAATCCAAAATCAAGGTTTTGGATTATGTCAAAGGATTTTTCAGCATCTAATGATATGATCATGTAGGTTTTTTTTTCTTTGTTTGTTTATATGGTGGATTACATTGACAGATTTTCGTATGTTGAACAATCCCTGCATCTCTGGGATGAAGCCCACTTGATCATAGTGGATGATCTTTTTGATGTGTTCTTAAATTTGGTTTGCCAGTATTTTATTGAGTATTTTTGCGTCAATGTTCATGAGTGAAATTGGTCTGTAAATCTCTTTCTTTGTTGAGTCTTTGTGTGGTTTGGGTATCAGGGTAACTGTGGCCTCATAAAAAGAATTTGGCAGTGTTCCTTCTGTTTCTATTGTGTGGAACAATTTGAAGAGTATTGGTATTAACTCTTCTTTGAAATTCTGGTAGAATTCTGTCCTGAAAACATCTGGCCCTGGGCTTTTTTTGTTTGGGAGACTTTTAATGAGTACTTCTATTTCCTTAAGAGTAATGGGTCTGTTTAAATTGTTTATTTGATCTTGATTTACTTTTGGTATATGGTATGTATCGAAAAATTTGTCCATTTCTTTGAGAGTTTCCAATTGTTTTTGAAGTATAACTTAATGATTGTCTGGATTTCCTAGGTGTCTTTGTTATGTCCCCCTTTTTGTTTCTGATTTTGATAATCCCAACATCTCTCTCTCTCTGCTTATTAGTTAGTTTGGATAAGNGTNTGTCAATCTTGGGGATTTTCTCGAAGAACCCACTCTTTGTTTTATTNATTCTTTGTATTGTTCTCTTTGTTTCTATTTTATTGACTTCAACCCTTGGTTTCATTATTTCCTGCCTTCTACTCCTCTTGGGTGTGTTTGCTTCTATTTGTTCTAGAACTTTCAAGTGTGCTGTTAAGTGTCTAGTATGAAATTTCTGAAAATTCTTTATGTAAGTACTTAGTGCTATGAACTTTCCTCTTAGCACTTCTTTCATTATGTCCCANAAATACCCTGGGTTTGTCGTAGATATTGATTAAATTTAACTTTTTCATAAAATATCTTGTTTTCTCCTTCTATGGTACTTAAAAGTTTTGCTAGGTATAGTAGTCTGATATGGCATTCANAGTCTCTTAGAGTCTGCAAGATGTCTGTCCATGCTCCTCTNGCTTTTAGAGTCTCCATTGAGAAGTCAGGTGTAATTTTGATAGGTCTGCCTTTATATGTTACTTGGCCTTTTTACTTTGCAACTTTTAATATGCTTTCTTTATTCTGTATTTTTAATGTTTTGGTTATTATGTGGTGAGGGAATTTTTTCTACTCTGTTTGGTATTCTGTAAGCTTCTTGTTCATTTATAGGTATGTCCTTTAAGTTGGGAAAATTTTCTTCTATGATTTTGTTAAATATGTTTTCTGGACCTTTGAGCAGAGATTATTCTTCTTCTTCCTCTATACCTATTATCCTTAGGTTTGGTCTTTTCATGTTGTTCCAGATTTCCTGGATGTTTTGCATTAGGAATATTTTAGATTTAACATTTTATTTGACCAATGATACTATTTCCTCTATTGTGTCTTTAATGCCTAGGATTCTCTCTNCCATCTCTTGTGCTCTAATGGTGATGCTTGAATCTGTAGTTCCTGTTCACTTACCATTTTCAGGTCTTGAACAGTTTTATTTGTTTCCATCAATAGTTTATTTGCNTTTTCTTGACATTCTTNAAGANATTTATTGATTTTCTTCATTTTTTGCTTATCTTTTTCTNCATTTCCTTAAGGGATTTTTTTATTTCCTATTTAAGGACCTCTATCATTTAAATTAAGTTATTTTTTGGTCATTTTCTTGTGCTTCAGCTGCACTGGAATGTTCAGGTCTTGCTGTCATAGGAAAGCTGGGTTCTGGTGGTGATATATTGCCCTTTCTGTTATTGATTGTGTTCTTACACTGGAGTTTAAGCATCTGGATTTGTAGTGATGATTGGTCTAGGTCTATGTTTGTCTTTGTTGGATGGGTGTTTTCCTTGGTTTGTTTCCTCTCTGGTCTTCTGGCCTAAGTGATCAAGGATCTGGTGACTGATGAGTCTTCAGGTCCAGTAGGATGTCTCCACTGGGGTTTTGGGGCCTTAGGTTCCTTGATCTGTCTGGCCTTTGGTAAAGTCAAAGTCTTCTTGGTTCTCTAGCTCTGACCTGGTCCCCAGTAAAGCTTGAGTCTTCTTCTGGGTACCTAGGAGCAGCCTGGCCTCTGGTAGAGCTCCTGAGGCTGTTCTTTCAGATGGTGTAGACTGGATGTGGGTCTATGGCATTGGTTCTTCCAACTGGTGTGAACTGGTGTGAACTGTGTCTGGGGCTTTGGAGTCTGCTGTAGTTCTGGGGAAAGACTGCTTATCCATTGGTGAGGGTGGTTGTGGCTGGTGTGGTCTGCACCTCAGTGATAAAGTATACTGGGTTTGGGGACAGGGCCCAGCCGTTCTGGCTGACGTGTTCTGTGGCAGAATTCCACTTGGATTGGGGATGGGGGTCCAGCAGTACCAGGGCCAAAGATGAGCTGGNTTGGCATTGGCCTGGGGAAGGGTCACAGTGGACAGAAAGGGGGGAACACAGTTTTGCTGCTAGGCGGATCACTCACCCACTCTGACTTGTGTCTCATTATCATTTCTTTACAAAGAAGGGAAAATATCAGACTTGCTTATATTACCTGCCAAAAGGCCAAGCACAAAGTAGGAGTTTTAGTAAGGTTGAGATTATACTGTAGATATAGTTTTATATTTGACTATTTTTTAGTCTTGGAATGAGTAAGTAAAATCAAATAACTTTCCAAATTTTGCAATTATCTTGGGAGTTCTACTTCAACCTAAGATGTATAAGGACAGAAGGGAATGCCACTCTTACATTAAACATGTGAAAATTTCAGGTGACTTATAATTGTAGAATTCCTCAAATCCATCAGAAAGCAGAGATTACAAGGCACATGGAACTACTTCTGGGAGAAAAGTAAGAGAAAAAAACAACTGATCTGATGAGAGGAGAAAATAGACATTGCACAGATTCCTGTTCAGCTACAAAGCAAGACAAGGAGACCCAAGGAGGAGTGGCAATGCCTTTCCATGAGATGAGATTCAGAGGCATGACAAAGCTCTCCTTGGGAAACTGATAGTGAGTCTTGGCCATGTAAGCAGAATATGTCCACCTTAGATTTCTCCCCACGATGTTTACAACCCAAAGAATGCTCTCCCACTTCTGCCTAGATTAACTAAACATGCCTTTGTTAATCTAGCTTTTTACCATAAGCCCAGCATCCTTGTTTATCTGTATGTATGTCCCTTTGTCCAGCTATATGCAATAACCCAAGTCTCTGTTCAGCTCTATATAATATACTTGATGAGTTTCCAAGGAGCTGTGGTTTCTCCACTTGAGAGCCCAAACAGCCGGATCACAGTCTTTGCCAGTGCATTTGTTTGTCTTTTCTTTATCCCCTGCTGCCCCTGACAGGTTCATCTCTGGAGCCACACTGGATAAGGCAAGAGTTCAGGTGATAGTTTTCAGAAGCAGAATTCATGGGATGTAAGATGAGCTTTGCTATTTACTGTAGCTTGGAAAGGGTGCCATCCTTAGTATGTGGGAAGTCAGCTGCACAGGCTTCCTATGGTGAGCCATTATTGTAAAGACCTCTGCACATAAGCAAGGTGTCACAATGGTGACTTCCTATTTTATTAGCTGTGTCCTCTTCCCATCCCTTCTGAAGTGAGGCTTGCATTTCAGAGGAGCACTGGGCAGGTTGGTTTACACAACTGGGAAGAAGACCAGGGGCAGGGTGAAGGGCATCCTTGTGGCCATTCACTGTGTTGATTGGGCAAAGGAAACTCCTTCAGTGTCTCTGCACAGTGCCCTCCACACCAAGCTCCAAACCCACCTGTTAGCCACCTCTGATTGACAGGGGAGCCTTCTCAGAGGGCTCTGCTCTTGGGCTCTGACTGCACAAAGATGAGCCATTATTGTTCCTTAGCCCTGTCATCAGTGTCCCTCCGTTGTCATCAAATGTTCCCTTCCTCCCACTTAGCGATTTGATGGAAGGTGGGAAATCCTGGAAGCACTTTTATTCCAGTTCCATGAAAGCTGTGATTTCTCACCTATTGAACAGGATCCCATTTGGCTGTTGTTCTAGCAGCTGGCTTCCTCCTGCTCTTTTTATTTCTCTTGTTTGCTTTACAAATTAGAGAGAAAATTATTTTCTCGATTTTTATTTCTGTCATGGGTCTGGGATCTGGGCAGAAGCTGATTTTCCAGTGTATCTTCCTAGATGCACAAAGAACAGGGACTCTAAGAGACCTNTGGAATTTGCTTTTAAGATTAAGGACCTGCTGGGATTATACCTGCTGAGTTTACAGGCTGTAAATAAATACTGAGCTAGTGTGTGTCAGTAAAATTCTAAGTAAGACTCATTTTTTAAATGACTGGCGAAGAGAGTTCAAACTCTGTATTCTAAGCAAATGGTGTAGCCTCCGAAGGCCGCCNGCCATCTGCCAGCTATGCGTCTAAATTGCCACTGCTCAAATCCCACTCCACAAAACAACATTAACCAAAAGGCTCACTCTGCTGAATCATTTTCAAATCCTGAAAAGCAGTCCACACTGACATTCAATGTGACAAAGAGGAAAAAAAAACATTGTTTTAGAGGAAGGATGGCCAAGTGTCAGCCTTTTGAAGAGAATCATGAGGATTAATAAAAAATCATACTAAAAAACACTTACCAAAGACTTCTTCCTATCCTGAGCCTTCAATCCATTACTTTACAAATACTGCTACTTAATTCTCAGCAGAGCCTGATTTTAAAGGAAGCAAACACAGGAAAAGCTTGGCCACTAGGGACTCTACTTGGCTTAGATAAACACACTATTTTTCCAACAGTGCCCATAAGCAACCTGTTAGCAACCTGTGACACTGCACCGCCTCAGCCACCCACATCAGGCTGCAAGTATTCATGGTTCAAACAACAGGAACAAGTCTAGCTACTGTCCTTAGCAATTGGTGACATCTCAATTCTATTCAATCATGGTCTAGGATCTACCCAGGACTCAGATACAGGGGGCAGATACAGCCTGTATGGATTTTAACTACATGGGCTGTAAGGCAAACTCTATCATTGGTGAATTTCGGGGTAGAATCCCCTGTTTACTATCATATGTCAATGAATAGCTGAATACATGTGATTAAAATCAGATGCATCATGTGAAAAGACCTGCACAGTAAAGAAAAACTTCACACACACACACACACACACACACACACATACACACACACACACACACACACACACACACACAATACGTCTGTCTATTGAAACACAACCACTCAGAGCAGCCAGGGTCTGGGGTGTTGTCCATAACTCCTGTTACCACCAAGGGCTCTGCAGATGCCCAAGATCTGGCAGTCACCTGAGACCATGTTGGTGTCTGAGGGCTGGGGTGCCACCAGGACCATACTGATCTGGGTAGCCTGTGCTGCCACTGGGGCCATGGTGACTTACAGGCCCCAGCTGCTGCTGAGAGTCATGTCTGGGTCCACGGTCCAGCTGCAGCTGGGGTCTGTGATGATGCTCGTGGCTAATGTTAGCACAGGAGGTNATAGGAACCACTTGTGTGGAAATAGTAGGGTAGTGCTGGGCCAGCCTCACCCTTCACTGGTCCTGGGATAGCTAGATACTGCAGCTGGATAGAGGGCCCCTACACTTGGGAAAGATGGNCCTACCCCTCACCACAGGTGTGTAACTTATCTGGGCAGCACACTAGAGTTGACCCTATTGTTGAGGACACCGGTGAGCTGACTCTGTGGGCATGAGAGCAGAACTTACCCTGCCCCAACATGTCTGCCACATGGTGGCATGGATGAGGGGAAGATGCTCTCTCCCCTCTACTCCTTGTTACCTGCAACAGGCAAAAGAGCTGGCCTCANGGTCATAAGAATGAGAGAACTATCTCAGCCCCATACCAGCTGCAGCACACAGGAGAACAGGCTTTGCACCCTGCCTGGGCAGCACACTAGAGCTGGACCCCTGTTGTCATGGTCGCAGATGAGCTAGCCCTGAGGGCATGAACTCGGGAGAGCTGATGCCACCCCCCCTTCCATGTGTCCCCTTCAGCAACCAGGAGAGAGGGCCCTGCACCTCGCCTCGGCTCTGCTGGTGTCCATATGGATGGCTCTGGTGGTATGAGAGCAGATGGAACCAAGGGCATGAGAATTTGGCCCCACTCCTTGCTTTAGGCTGCATTATATGAGCTAGCTGAGGCAGTGTTGGAGAGCTGGCCCGGGTAGCGACAATGAGAGAAAGCTGGTGGGCTGACCAATCCAGCTACCACCCATGCCCAGAGTCAGGGCTACGAGTCAGCCCCCCCCCAACACCTACCTCATCTATGAACTGTTGGAGCATGTGAAGGGGACAAACCTACAGATGCAAAACAGCAGGATCTCCATGACATAGGACAACAACAGGATGTCCAAGAAGAGCCCCAGAGAGAGCCCATTATCGATGGTGTAGCAGAAGCCAGGCCTTGAATCAGACTAATAACTCATATTAATGTACCCTTACAACTAAAGATGAAGTAAAGGGTAAACTCTGTGACTCAACAGGCCACACTAGAGCTTTCATGATGAGAGTCTTCTCTTTTTTTTTTTTTTTTCGTTGTTGATGCTGCTTTGGTTTGGTTTTGGTTCTTTTAAGTTTTATTTTGTTTTGAGGTGGGGTTACATTGGCAGAGGGTAGATGGGGTGGGGAGATTAGTGGGATTGGGATGCCTGATGTAAAGTACAGAGAATCAATAGATTTATTTTTTTTAAGAACTACTCAAGCTATACCCATAATAAGAACTCTCCCTGCTCTNGGCTCCCAAAAGAGAACCCACGAACAACANTTGGGCCCTTGAGTGTCCACGCAGTCTTGTGGCCTGCTTCTNCTCTTCTGCNTCAGAAAGTAGTATTTTTGCTTTGTTCTTTATGAAACTTCTTGGTGCTTTTTATTTCTCACANGCATCTTCTCCAGTCCTGTGCACAAGGCAGGAAGAACCTGGGAGCATCTATCTGAACAGTGACTTCCCAGCAGCAGTTTTGTAGATAACCAAAGTAGGAAAATGTCAGGACTTATCTCAACTCACAGGCCGCAAATGGCAGAACCGGTTTTAAGACCTGTCCTACCTAAAACACACATTTATACTATAAAGCCCTGGCCTTCCTAACCAGAACTTGATAGTCATACCTTTTTGCCACATAAACATCCTCTGGGGAGCCATTGGAAGTGGATACCTCAACACTATGTCCTAAAATGCTAATTCAGACTAAAATGTGTCAGCCAGGAAATCTGATGAGAGCAACATTTTAGCTCTAATTTCAGTAGCTCTTGCATCTCGGAACTGNGTCAGCAGCTTACAAAAAGACACTCTTTAGCCTGTTGCTGCTAACTGGAAACAGAGTCCGAATTTGAGATTAGGGACTGCAGACTAGATTTTAACACAAGTAACATGTTTATCCATTTTATTAGCTGTTGACTAGGCCCATACGTCTTCATGTTCCAAAAACACAAGGAAATATTCGGTGCCAAACTGTGAAGTGTGGGCTACACTGTGGCTGTTCCACATGTTCTTTTTTAGACAAAGAATTCAGATTCAAAAAGCTAGCAATTTCATGTATCCATGCAACTAATTCCCTTAACTTTACAGGGCCAGCCTCTCACTGCACAGAAGAGTTCTAAAAAAGAATTAACATGATCAGTGTCAACTATACCAGGAAGTGGAAAACTGCAGTGCAAGAAGATTCTGTAGGAAGGGGCTTGGGGGCTAGACAGGAGCTAGACACGTCAAAACTACGTGGACAGACAACCACTTATCTTCTGCTTTGATGTGGCCACAAACTGAGAGCATCAGTACATTCTAATCCTTCCATCTCCCTTCCCCCAGGACTCCCCCCTCATTCTTGGGTACAGTCTAGAGGCACGAAGACTTCCTCTTCACTCACATTACAGTTAAAATTCTGTGCTGCCAACTTTGAGCCCTGGGGTGTGAAATCTGGAGGCAAATGCTCTCTTTTTCTCTCTCCTGGTCTCTTAGATATACAGTACTTTCATTCACCCTCCCNCAGTTAGCCCTGGAGATTAAAAAAAATGACACCCAACCATCAACCTAAATACATCTACTACATTTTCTCTGTTTCACTCCTGTTTCCTTGGGAATGGATTTTCCCAAGCCAGTGATAGCATATCAGTTTGGGTTCAGGCTCAGATTTATAGAGGAACTAAGCAGACACATTCATCTCAAAGTTCACTCTAGAGAGTGGAAATACAGTGAGAGACATGCCAACCTGAAAGGAGAAGGNGCCAGCCACAGAATCTTGCAAAGGAAACAGAATCTGAACTGCATTCATATACCTGCACCCACCAAAAAACCACACATCTATAACTCCAGCTCCAATTTAATTCTCCCTACTGTTTTCTAGGGATGAGTTCAGGGTTTGTGTTATTGTCAGGACTGTCACCAAGGTAGTGATGTATTTTTTTCTCAATGAATCCTATTGATAATGCTGAGATTTTATTTACTCTCTTATGGCAACATACTTATCCTTGGTGTGTTGGTACCTATTGTACAACAGTTTCCTCCAAGACTGAAACATTCCATCCTGATGGGAAGCTCCTTAAGTGGGAAGACAAACAACTCAAAAGAGCTCACAAAGTCCCTGAAACTGACAAGATTCACTAGACCCCTCCTTGCCAGAGTAAGCAATAAAAGCTGAGAGTCCCACAGGGTGGTGGTGGTGCATGTCTTTAATCCCAGCACTCGGGAGGCAGAGGCAGGCGGATCTNGTGAGTTCAAGGCCAGCCTGGGCTACCAAGTGAATTCCAGGAAAACCGCCAAAGCTACACAGGGAAATCCTGTCTCGAAAAACCAAAAAACAACAACAACAAAAAAAAAAAAGCTGAGAGTCCCTCTCATATGGAAGGAAGCTGAGGAAGGAAGACTCTCAGAAGAGCCAACCTCAGACCAGCTATCTGGAAGAAGCAAAAACCAGACAGCTGNTTGAAAGAGGTTTAGATCAACTGAGTCACTTGGAAAGGACACTCTCTAGCCTGTTGAGTTGCCTGAAGAGTGTGCAGTGTTTCCAGGTTCCCAGCTTTTATGAGCTGTCGCTCATGCTGAGGGTGGGCTATGATGATATACCTGTCTTTGAGTCTTTTCTGCTCCTGTAAATAGCCCCTCACCCATATTACTGTAAGTAACCTCAATAAAACTTATTAGTTCACCAAGTTGGACTTTGGTGGTATCTGTACTTTGATCTGGCCTGGGTTCTCTATCTGGGGAGAGTAGACCTGTTTGTTTCATTTCCCCATGAAAAGTTTTGTCACACAACAGTACCTACTGGGTTTTATAACTGTAAAAATTCTATTTTTTCTTTGTAATTAGTAAGCATATTGTGAGGAGCCATTTTGAAGGGCAATTATATTTTGTTTTCTATTATTGACCATGATGGACAATTTCCTAAAAGACAAATGTACTAATCAGGACAAGCTAGATTATGCTGAGATGATCTAGGTAACCCTGTGCTTTACAGAAGGGAACTGAGATGTGTATGATTAGTTCGCAACACTCTAACCCTGTCTTCCAACTCCTGGACTCACTTGGGGGTGAGCAAGGCTGCCACCCTCCAAAGAACATTGATTTACGTTCTTTTAGGTCACATCATAATCAGCTATGGAACCTTGAAGGCTGTGGGTAGGGCAACTTCCGAGTCAGGTATCACTTGAGAGGCTTGCCTCNGAAGTGTTAGCTGCGTGGTTAAGGCCTGGTGTCTTACAGTGGCTAGGACAATCTGTCCGATTTCGAAGGTCTGGTTCTTTAGCCGGTTACTGAGTACTTATGGGACCCAGGAAGTAATCCTAGAACTCCATGGGATTTCCCACAGTGGACCCCGGTGAGCTGCCAACATCAGATTATTCACCAATCGGTTCCCGTTGCCAGCTCAGTTGGCTTCATACTCTGACTGACCCTGATGGCCAAAGTCNTTTGGAAATAGGAGGGCTATTACCATACAGGGGAGTCGGCACCCAGCAAAGGCAAATTCAGGCAGAGAGTCCATATGGCAACCTAAACATTGTGGAACGGAGATGAAACCTGAAGCTTCTGGACAAGGTCGAAAAAGGAAACACCAGGAGGAAAGTGGGACGGAGATCGAGTCTGAAGCTTTGAGACAAGCTAAAAAAGCGAAATGCCAGGATGAGGGTGTAACGGATTTGGAGTTTGAAGAGCCCAGCAAAACTCGGAAGAGGATATCTCAGGAACCGCAAGACCTAGCACTTCAAATCAACAGCCAGGCAAGGATCAGGTACAGAAACCCCAGCTTGAGAGTCAAAGACAACTAAAGCCCCTAGNGTGGGCCAAAGGTCCACAGGAGCAGGCTGTAACTGGGANAAAGCATGCTGATGGTGGCAAGGGTCGCAAGCAGCCCTGTTGTGTCATGGAGGAATATGCNGAAAACCACCAAAGGGAAAAGTACCAAAGGTTACTGCAGCACCCTCCACCCAGTGATGATACGAACTCTGACCCACACAGGGCTCACACAACTCTTGTGGATCCTTTGAAGATCAAAGGTTGTGTGGAAGGGCATAGTCATAGATCCAGAGCAACTCAGTGTGATCCTAAACAATCTACTGTTGTTGCCACAAGAGAATGTCTCTCACCAGACAACAGAGTAAAGACGCGTACAGAGAAATCTTCTGATACACAGAAGAAAGATGCAGTAAACCTTGAAGGAAGAAGGAGACACAACTTGGAGCCTGACTTCCTAGGAGCAGAGGGTCAAGTCTTCCTGCATAGTGGCAGCAGTAGGTCCCTCCCCAACAAGATGCCAGTATTTATAGCAGAGAAAAAGCCTGTTGCAGAAAAAGAAAAGGGTAGAGGAATGGATGAAGTCCTTGATGTTACAGAGGACATGGAAAAGGAAATAAAAAATGCACTGGGTCCAGGGCCCCAACAAGAAATCTTAAGTAGTGCATTTAAATTGCAAATTACTCGAGGAGATACCCAGACTCTAGAGAATGGTCGTTGGCTT
>LZPO01035242.1:39458-57254 GCA_001675575.1 Neotoma lepida
AAAAAAATAAAAATCTTTAAATTCAAATTTGAAATCTCAATTCCCCAGACAATTTTATGAGAAAATAAAAGATGTCATTATACTTTAAGATGTGTACCTGTTAAATGACTGATATAAAAAAAAACTATTTATTACCATTTATTTGTAAAAATGATTTGTTTGTCAAATGTTTAAAGTAATGGACCACCCTGGAAATATGCTTTTAAAAAAATGTCTAAAAGCTCTAGATAGTTTCTCTAGGCATCATGTTCCTGTTTTAAAAATATCACTAAAATCTTTGGATCTTATTTGGAAATGGTGATTCTTAAAGTGTGCTGGGAAAGTGCTATCTAGATAGTACTGGAAGGATCTAGGAGCAGCATTAGAATTATATTTGACCAAAACAGCTATATCTCTATACCAAATCAAATACTGTTTTGTTTCAGGCTAAGTGAAGAAGAGGGTTGAGGAAACCTATTCATAAATGGACTGTATCCTGGTCTTCCACAGAGTTTTGAATGTCTGCTAAGACATCCAAGTAGACAGAAGATGGCAGATGAGTTCTGCAAACTCAAGATATATTCCTGATCAAAGTCACAATGGATACTCACAAGATTATATTAGTAAACTGAATATTAAATTATTAGATTTGTTGGGTTTTTTTTTTTTTGAAGCTGCGTTTTCTCTGCTTGTTGTCTTTTTACTTCCATTTCTTTACCATCTGTGTCTGTGATGGCCTGAAAGAAGTGAAACTGTGAAGAGGCTCTCTCAATCTGACTATCATACTGTCAAAACAATGGAACCCAGATAAATGGTAATTTCCCAGGAAAGGCAGGCTATTAGAAGAAAAGTACATTCTTGAAAGAGGTTCTAACAACTTGTGAGACCACCTTGCNGAATGGGACTGAAGCCTAGACAATGATGGGTCAATCCTAGGTAGTACCACACCTTAACCAGGACTGCTTNGATGGGGACATTCTTGGGTCACTGTTNAAACTTGAATCTCACTTCTGGGCTGGAACATGAATCTTAAAAGGTCTTATTAATAAAAAACCCAGAGCCAGATATTGGGGTGAAAGCTGAAAGATCAGAGAANCAGAATGAGCTACAGCCAATCTCACCTCNCCAACTCCTCAGCTGATCTTATTTCCTCAGCCTCAAGAGCCTCTGAGCCCTCACCCGTNAGGGTCTCAGTTGAACTGCTGCTTAGTTCCTGTCTCCTCATGCCTTATAAACCATTCTCCATCCAGCTATGTCAATTCCTGGGATTAAAAGCATGTGTGCTTTCCAAGCAAAGGCAAGAGATCTCAAGTGCTGGGGTTAAATGTGTGTATCACCAGGCTTGGCTCTGTTCCCAGTGTGGCCTTGAGATGGATCTCTGCCTCCCGAGTGATAGGATTAAGGGTGTGAGNCACCACTGTCTGGCTTCTGAGTCTAATCTAGTGGCTGGCTCTGTCCTCTGATTTTTGGGGTTTTATTGGGGTACATACACAATATATCAGCACACTGGGCCATAAAGGTGGACGGTAGGAGGGAAAGCCTTGTACCTTTTCCCAATGTGGTCACATGGAATACATCTCCCTTTTCTCCATTCCACTATTACTTTAGCTCTTTAAATTAGTTTAATAAGGACCTGTGTGCCCAAACCTGGCTTAAGGCAAAGGCTGTTGCCTCCCACTTTGTTAACAAAACAGTCAGTCGATTTCAGTAAGAATAAGCAGACTTTCAAAACAAAGACAATGATGAAATGTAAACTGCATTATCACTTGTGATCAAGTAATGAATCAAATCAAAACTAAATTTATGGAGGAGAATATATTCATAGACTCTATAAGATCTTCTTCACCTATCTTTAGTACAAATATAATATGAAATAGGTTTCAGATTTCTTCTTAAAATTAAAGATGCAGGATATTATAAATCAACAAACAACACAGAAATAAGAGAATAAACATGTTTTTTTNAATCTAGCTAAACACTATATTTGGCATCTTAAAGCAAAGGTATTTTGCCTAAAAAAAACTCCAGAGCTTTGATTCAAATCATTAAGATATGTGTTAAAAGCCTGCTAACTTCAAACAACATGATTTTATAAAAATGAATTGTAGTCATATTTGTCATAAATATTCCATAGTCTATATTAAGGAAGCATTGAGCCAGCTAATTGGAATACATTCCTTCAAATACAGAGTACCTGCTTATGAAAAAAAAAATGTATAGCCCATAGGAATCTGATAAAATGATTTTGTTTGTACATCAATTTTCTTTTGGTCTCATAAATTTTATAGTCAGTGACTCAACAGAATCTGATTCCATAAAAATAATGACATGTTTCCAAGAATCTAGGATGAGCCAAAACTCTATTTGTTTAGTATTCCTATAAAAATAAAATAATGGTAGCATAAGATGTTCTAGTCCAGATTAAAGACTCAAAAGTAATCAATAATGGCGGAGGGGTTATTTGTAGATCAAATTAGGAAATAGATTTGCTTGGACATAAAAGGAACTTTCGCTTTCCTCTTGCCAGCTGATGTTGTGAAAGTTTCAGGGGGAAAACGTTGGGTGATAAAAGTGCCCTGTTAAGTAATAAGAGAAAATTAATCCATGTCATTGCAAAAGAGATATTGGGGAAAAGTCAAAGTTGCCCAAACAGTACTTTTGTTGTTAAGAAGAGGTTGATCAACCCTGCATTAAAGGGTAACCATAGCCTAAAATAAGTCTCCTTAGAGAGATAATGAATAAATAACAAGAAAGAGACTCCACAGGTGCTATGTCTTTTCACTAAACGTTGAACAAACTCAGCATATCCTCGGCAACGAAAGGAACTGAATTTGTGGTTCTGGAATAATAGAAAGCTCTGATGCAGAGCCTGCCATCCTGTCTCCTCTGTCCCACTTGCTAGCCAGGGACTATTCCCAACGGAGCACCATAAGGGCTCCGAAAACAGTAAAGAAATCCCCTTCCTCTCTCCGCCTGATCTTCATGGGAACCTTCTCATTAGGGGTGTAAATTTTGAGCAACTCACCCGAATCACTGCAGAAAAGGATGACGAAGTTTGCAAAGTGGCAGTCATATAATACTTCGGGGAAACGCGGGATGCAGCAGCCGCCCCGCCTGTGAATTGCACAGCTCTGACATTTCAGTCAACTCTTACTGACAAAGCTCGCGAGAGCTGGCAGCAGCAACTTGATCTAGCGCTACCCGGGCTTCCTTGGCTGACATCTGTTCAGAGGAGACGCCTTTAGAGAGTGCAGGGGGTCTTCCTCCTCTACCATAACAAAGAGGCTTCCTGCAAAGAAGAAAGGGCGGGGAGGCGCCTGTGTAATAGAAACTGAGCGAGTTACTTTACACCATCAAGACTTTAAAGTTTTGTGTTTGGCTTTGTTTTGTTTTGTCCATTTAAGAGTTTTACAGCAGTAAACATTGTACACACTATTCTAAAGAAAGGGTACTGGAAACGGGTTTACCTTTCATCTCTGAAAAATCATGTGGTCATAAANCATCATAAAAAGAAAATAGGAAATAAAATAAGCAATCTAGATATGAACTATGAAAATCAAAAGATTGTTTGCCTCTGACTATCCTGCCTTGTATCCTGCACCTCAGCATTTATTTAAGCCCTACAGAATTCACAATTCCTGACAACTCCAAAGTCCCTGCTGGTAATATATGCAAGGGAAAGCCACAGTTTATAATAAATTTGAAGAGTCCAAAGTTCTTCAGCAAACTGTTAAAAGACTATTTCCACTCAGGCACTGACAGTGGTTGTGAACATATATTTTTATATTTCAAGCTTAACATACTTTACGTATGTATTTTGCAAAACAATAAGGAAAAAAAACCTTCAAGGAATACTTTAATGGCTGATTCTCCATACAGTTGTGCTTCTACGTTTTTGTAAATGTCAACTTTCAATTGTAAATCTCTCAGCTAAAGGCTCACTACAGATTAAACNGAGTAGCTGGATCTATAGAAAAACACACTTCTGTCTTTAATAGTCGTTAACATTTCAAATATGTACATATAGGAACTGGTACTTTGATTCTGGCCAATGTTGATCTTTGTGACTCAAATTTACATATAATATATTAACCTAAGGAACGTGAGTTTAACATGATTATTCAAATTTTCAGGCCATGAAATTTGACATTTAAAATCTCAAAATCTTGCTATGTTGCCAGTCCTAAGAACTTTTGGAGTTAAAATTTCAAATCAGATATTTTGATATCATTTTGTATCAGTTGCTTCNCAAATAAACATTTTTAATAGCTGAAATTATCTTTTCTCTGGAAACTGTTACTTAGGGAATATTGATTAAGTACCAAACATTACAATCACCAGCATTCAAAATATATAATAGTAACATATGACTTTTATAACCACGGGACAAAGTCTTAAAAAGAAGTACATTATTCCTTCTTTAAATGCTGTTGCATGCATATATGTATACACATACATATTTCTAAATATGTAAGTACAGTCTGCTTAGTCTGTATAATGTTACTAGCATGTATATTTTCAGGGTTGACCATTTGACAGTGTTGTATAACCAACTGATGTGGTCTTCCTGGGACAGATATTTCTCCCATTTTCAACAATTCTTAGTTTTCCTTGCTTCTTTGTGTAGGGTTGAAGCCTCATGGACTTTCCTTCATGCACGTTAGCACATCCATTGTTGTTCTTGTTCAGATCTTATTTAGGCAGTCATATTGGTGAGGTTTTATGGGAGTAGCTTCTGATATCACTAGGAGACCCAGTCTCACAGCCAACTCCCTCATAATCTGACTCTTAACAATCCTCCCACAACCTTTTTTATTATGATCCTTGAGCCTTGGGTTTAGAGTGTTTTGTAAATATATCCTTTGGGAATGGGCTCCACAAATCTACCTCTTGATTGGTTTTGGTTATGAATTTGAAAGAGAGAAAGGAGGGACATAGGGTGGGTTGGAGGGATGGAAGGGAAGGGGGATGATATAATTATATCTCTAACAATAAGAAATTTTTGAAAAGTGTACTGTCAATTTACAATGTTTTGAAAGTTATGGTAGCTGTATTTAAAACAGTCCTTTGGGTAGCCAACTGAATAATCCACTAGTTTAGGATGTATTATTCCTTAAGATTTCATTTATTGTTATTTGATGTATGTGTATGAATGTTTTGCCTACATGTGTATGCATGTCTGTTATCCTCACAGGCTAGAAGTTATTGAATTCCCTCGAACTTTAGTTACAGCTTGTTACAGGAATCACAGGGGTATTAAGAACCAAACCTGGATCCTCTAAAAGAGCCATTAGTGTTACTAATTGCTGAACCATCTCTCTAGCCTCTAGAATATGTGATTTTTTTAAACCCAAATGTCTATCCTATTCTTNCAGAACAACACTGTACTGTTTTCTGGAGTAGCATAAAGTTAGATTTAAGCTCAAGCACTGATCTTACTGAATGAATTTCTCTGATCTTTTTTGTATCCTGGTAATGTCTACTATATATATATATAAACAGTGATGAAAATAAGAAAATCGCTTACTAGAAGATTATAATGCATGTTTAAACTGGCAAGCCAGCTACATAAGGCGATTATGAAACTACTCTTTTTCTTCTGTTCAGCGTTTTTCCTTCAGTGAAACACTAGGGTTCCAGGCCCATCGGTTCATCTGTGTCTTGCTTTCTCAGCTATGCTCCTTGGCTGTGCACTACCTTAGTTCATCCTTGAGGCATTTCTTCTTCCTGTGTTATTGATCTTTGCTTTGTGGCTTGACGTGCAACAGGTGCTTTGCTTCTGTGCTGTTATCTCTTTTCTCATGCCTCCAGTGAGATGCTATCAGTCATGTGTCATGTGTTTGTTGAGTCAGGTGGCCAAGTCTCATGCTTGACCTCATAGCCTTGTATTTTGTCAACATGACTGCCAAGTATTCTGTACTAGTTGTAAGTAGTTCTCATGGAGTACCCCAGAACTCTTGACTTCTCATTATTAATGCTTAGGTTAGCCCTGTCAGCTTCCTTCAGTGAACACATTTAGGTAGGCAGTCATAGCACCTTTCAGGTTTAAGGTTTTATCATATTTCAGAAACTGCTGGGTTCATTGTTTACTTAGCAGTAGCACCGAAAACTTGAAAGTATGTGAACCATTTCATTACACAATGATCATTTTTAGGCAATGTCATGTACAAAAGTGTTCTAATCTTTACCTTTTACTGATACATTTTGTTGTTCTGTATTTTTAGTTACCTTATAAGGAATTGGGTCTCTTCATAGCATTTTACAAACTTTTTCTTTGTTTTTTTTTCTCTCTCTCTCCCCCTTTTTTCTTATCCTTCCTTTATCTCTTAGCCCCAATAGCCTCATTTCTCCCTTCATGTTATGTGTGACATTTTACCTTCTCCCTTTCTATTTCTTTTTAAAAAGAATAATATATTTTATGAACAAAGTATTTATTACTAAGAAAAACTCTGAAAGATTTTTGTGTTTTACATATCACAGTGCAGGAAAATATCACTTTCATATTATGTAGTTACATAAGATTGCTCAAACAGTTTGTTGTAAGTTTTCCCACTTATTTATTTAATAATATCAACTATCTATTGAAATATTTCTAGGATTAAATGATAGATTATCTCATGGATATGCTTAATTATTTTTACCTCTGTAATGATGACAATGTGAAGGAGTAAGTAGTATTTCTGGGCCAGGATATAGCTTAGTGATGGAACCCTCACAGGGCATAAATAAGGCTCTGGGTTTGAACTTCAACACTGCTAGTCATAAAGGAAAATAAGTTTTATTTTCAAACACTTTCCTACCTGTCCTGAATATCCTAATTAATTTAAGACTCATAATAAGAATAAAATAAGGAAAGAAAGAATCATCTTTAACTAAGAACTGCTAATACTCTTATTTTCTAGTTGAGGTAAGTATGCCACAATGGGTTTATGTGATCTGCCTCAAACCACAAAATATCAACGTTGTTTTCTAATATGCACGATGTCAATAATTATAATAGGAAATTCTGTATATGGATATTTTGTTACATTCAATATATATTTTGTTTCTCACCTTTTTGTTCTTTATTGTTAATTTTGTTATTTGACAATTTCATAGATAGATAGATAGATAGATAGATAGATAGATAGATAGATAGATAGATAATCATGTAGTCTCCCTTCCCTACCCTCTATTATATCCATACCCCCATCCACCATACCTGTCAAGTTCCTCTCTCTCTCTCTGTCACACACACACACACACACACACACACACACACACACACACACACACACTCCACTGGACATCCTTACAAGTTCCCATGACTTTTGGTTTTGTTTGGTGACTGATTTGTTTTTCTGTGCCTGGGTTATCTCACTTGATGGTTTTCCAATGCTATTTTCCTTCAAATTTTATTAATTCATTCTCATCATAGCTGGAAAAGAATTCCATTGCATGTATATAACCACATTTTCTTTATCACTGATCAGTTGATGGACATCTAAGCTGCTTCCATTTCCTAGCTGTAGTGTGGCAATGAACGTTTATGAGCAGGTATCTCTATAGTAGGCAATAGAATCCTTTAAGTCTGTGCAGGAATGGTTACAGCAGGGTCATCCTTGTTTATTTTCTTCATATATATTCTCAGAATTTAAATCAATGAATGTGATTTAAACTTTCCGAATTCTCACATCCTCCACAGACTCTAGAATAGGAATTTCCAAAGCTCTCATTAACCAGACAAATGTTTGGAGTCAGAATAAATCTTAATATGTCTCTGGACCTAGAGGTATGGACATTACTTCTCAAATTCAACATGTGTTTGAAAATGGGTTTCCCTTCAGACATTAAATTGAAATTGCTTTGAGAAAACAGGGGGAGCTATTGTGGTGCCTTCAGTGAGGGATAAAACAGATCTTTTGAAGTTAGGGGAAAAGGAACAATGAGGGGGGTTGTGCTGTTTTATGTGAATGAGTAAAGGTAGTGTAAAGCAAATTCTGGAAATAGATTTGAAGGTATAAGCAACTGATAAAAACTTAGCATACTAAAAGGATAACCAGTATCTACAGGAAGCCCCTCAGGACAAGCTGTGGCAAGTGCTTTATATAAACACAAAAGCATAGCATTCAAAATCTGACAATTAACCCTGAAACTTGATGCTTAGGACCTGAGAAAGAAGAGAAAGTATTTTGTTTTGATTAGACATTGTAAAAGAAGACACACACACAGACACACACACACACACACACACACACACACACGGTGGGGTAACATTGTAGTGTCTTGGTTATAACTTTCTTTTATTAGTTTAAATTTGCTGGAACAAAACATTTCACTTGTCTTGAGATTCCTGTGTCAAAATGAACATTAGTCATCTGTAAAGTCAGAGTTCTGCTTTGGCTTTAGTAGATCTATTCAGAGATTCCCAATTGGCCTCTTGCGATTGATTAGGAGAATTACAGATTCCCCACATGATGTGAAATTTAACCAGGTATGTACCTTATCTGTGATTTACATTCAGCTAATTTGTAATGGTGGCCTCTTCTGTGGTCAAATGTCATAAAAGCCATCTTAAGCTTTTTCAAAACACTATCTGTCTTCATTGGGGTTTCTATTGCTGCAATGAAACACCATGACCAAAAAACAAGTTGGGAAGGAAAGAGTTTATTTGGTTTGCACTTCAGCGTCACTGTTCATCACTGAAGGAAGTCAGCACAGAAACTCAAACAGGGCTGGAACCTGGAAGCAAGAGCTGATGCAGAGTCCACAGATGGGTACTGCTTACTGACTTGATCCCCATGGGGGATCAAGGACCATCAGGTCAGGGGTGGCACCACTCACAATGGGCTGCCCCCCCATCAATCATTAATTAAGAAAATGTCCTATAGGATGGTTCTGCGGCCCAATCTTATGACGGTATTTTTTGCTTGCTTTTTATTCAATCTTAATTTTTGTTATTATCTCATATATTATATCCCAAATGCAGTTCCCTTCCTTCCCCTCCCCACCAAGCCCACCCACCCCCATCTCTCCTCAGAAAAGGGCAGGCCTCTCAAGGACATCAACCAAACATGGCATAACAAGCTACAATAAGACCAGGCATATACCATCACATCAAGGCTGGATGAGGCAACCCAGTAGGAGGAAAATGGTCCCACAAGTAGGCAAAAGAATCAGAGACAGCCCCCACCCCCACTGTTAGGAATTCCACAAGAAAACCAAGCTATACAACCTGTCTCTTATACACATCTAGATGTGTATAAGAGACAGCCCACAAGCTCCCTCATCTCTGCGAGGCCCTATAACTCTTAGTCAGTTGATTCTTTCTGTCATATTCTTGTGGTATCCCTGATCCCTCTGGTTCCTCCCACCCTTCCTCTTCCTCCTCTGCAGGAATCCCCCAACTCTGCTGAATGTGTGGCATTAGGGACTCTGCATCTGCTCCCATCAGTTGCTAGATGAAGACTCTCCAGACTCTTTGATAACTATTCTGCTAGGCTCTGTTCCCAGAATATTATGGTTACTCTTATGAATTCCATGGAGTTTCCATTGGACTACATTTCCACCTTGCTCCCCAAGTGCCTCCCAGTTCCACTCACCTCTCCCAATATCGTCTACCCCACCCACCAACTGATCCCTCCTCTTCCTAACCCCACCTGCCNAGAGTCTGCCTGCAAAATCGATTTGATTTCCCCTTCCCAGGGGGATTCATTCATCCCCTCTTGAGTCCTCCTTGTCACTTAACTTCTCTGGGTCTGTGGATTGCAGCATGATTATCTTTTACTTTAGAGNTAATACCCACTTATAAGTGAGTATATATCATTTTTGTCTTTCTGGATCTGGGTTACCTCACTCAGCATGACTTTTTTTAGTTCCATACATTTGCCTGAACATTTCATGATGTCATTGTTTTTAAAAGCTAATACTNCCTTGTTTAAATGTACCACATTTTCTTCATCCATTCTTTGGTTGAGGTACATCTAGGTAGTTTTCAGTTTCTGGCTATTATGAATAAAGCTGCTATGAACATAGCTGAACAAGTGTTCTTGTGATAGGCTAGAGCATCCTTTGGGTATATGCCCAGGAGTGGTACAGCTGATTCNTGAGGCATATCAGTTCCTAATTTTCAGAGAAACCACCTGATAGAAGAGAAAGTGGGCAATAGCCTTGAACCCATTGGNACAAGAAACAACTTCCTTTAGGATGTAGAGCAAGGCTAACGCTCCTCCACTGGTGGTGGAAGTACAAACTTGTATAGTCACTTTGGAAGGCATATTTTTATTTGAGGTTCCCTCCTCTTAGATGACTTGAGCTTGTATCAAGTTGACAAAAAACTATCCAGCACAATTGACCCCTTGCCAACCTGGCACACAAACACTTCACTGTTAAGTCAAATCTTTTCCTTTCTCATCCATCCCCAAGATCTTACATTAAAAAGCATAAATAACTTTCAAAGTTCCATAGTCTTTACAAATTCAAACAAATTTAAAGTTTAATCCATTTAAAATATCAAGTCTCTTTTAAAAACCCAAAGTCACTTTTAAAAGTTCAGATTCTCTCAAATGTGGGCTCCTGTACAAATTAAAATTAAGTTAAACGCTTTCTTACTTCAATAGGGAAGAACCAGAGCACAGTCACAATCTGAACAAAACAAAATCAAACTCCAACGGTATAAATAATATCCAATTATCTAAGATTCACTAACGATTTTCTGGGTTCCTCCAGGGGGCTTGGGCCACTTCTCCAATTCTTCTCTCTGTAGTACATGCAGGTTGTCTTCTAGGCTGTGACTGGCTCAACTCCACTGCTGCTGCTGCACCTGGTGGTCATTCAATGCTGCTGGCATCTCTCAGACTGCTGGAGTCTCTTCTGTAATGGGACTGCATTTTCACCAATAGCCTCTCAAAGGCTCACTTCAGGGACGCCAGGCCTGCCACACAGCGCAAAGCCTCAGCTGCTCTCCATGATTCTTTTATGCCTTCAAAACCAGAACCACTACCAAATTTGGCTGCAAATTTGTACAACTGCAAAGGTACAACTTNGGCCGCTTCTGGAACACAGCTTCTGTGTGCTAACCCTGAGGAAACACTTCCCAGATGACTTCAACTCAATGATGCTGGTCTCTTCTTAATCACTGCTAATTTCTTAGCTCAGGCTAATCAGCATCAGTTGTCCCAGTAATGTAAAGGTACCACTTCAGTGGTGCTGGTCTCTTTTTAATCATAGCTGACTCTTCAGCCTCAGCTAACCAGAACAAGAGAATCACAATTCAAATTAACAAAAGGCCCTGATAAAGTCNTTAAACTTCCCTCTGAAACTTCACACGCCAGACCTCCAACTTCTGCGATGCTCCCAGCATTCTTATCTTCCAAGCTGCTACTGAACATCCCACTGAGCTCTCAAGAGGCAATGGCTTTTATAGCTTGAAGTTCCAAATTCCTTCTACAATCTCAAAACCAGGGTCAGGTCTTTCACCGCAATACACTACTATGAGGATACCAACTTGTTTTAGTTAGGATTACTATTGTTGTGATGAAATACAATGACCAAAAATAACTTGGGGGAGGAATGTGTTTATGTCNCTCACATTTTCTTCTAACAGTTCATCATCAAAAGCAGTGAGGGTAGGAACTCAAGCAGGGCAGGAACTTGGAGGCAGGAGCTGATGCAGAGGCCATGAAAGGGTGCCGCTTATTAGCTTGCCCAACCAGCTTCTTAATAGAACCCGGGACTACCAGTCCAGGGATGGCACCAGCCACAACGGGCTGGGCCCCTCCATATTATTCACTAATTAAGAAAATGAAGGCATTTTCTCAACTGGTGCTCTTTCTCGCTGATGACTCTAGCTTTTGTCAAGTCGACATAAAACTAGCCAGTCTACTATCAAATCTTTTCATGTCATTGTCGGCTGATTAAGAGGTTCAATAAATATACTTANGGTAGTTTGAATGTAATTGGCTCACATAATCTCATAGAGAGTAGCAATATCAGGAGATGTGGCTTTATTGGAGTGGGTATGGACTTGNTGGAGGAAGCATGTTACTGTGGGGGTGGGCTTTGAAGTTTCCTATGCTCAGGATACTGTTCAGTGTCTCAGTTGACTTTCTGTTGCCTGTGAGATATAGGACTCTCAGTTGTTACTCTGACACCATGTCTGCCTGCATGCCACTATGCTACCTGTCACGATGATAATGGATTGAACCTCTGAAACTGTAAGCGAACCACCTTGTTGTTGTTGTTGTTGTTGTTGTTGTTTTTACTCTTTTACTCTTTTGGTGGGGGGAGGGGAGCTGCTGCCACTCAGCTCCCAAATGAATGACACGGAGGCTTATTCTTTCTTAGGAATGCCTGGCCTTAGCTTGACTTGTTTCTATTCAGCTTTCCTTAACTTACGTTATTCCGTCTATGTTTTGACTCTGGGCTTTTATCTTTCTTTATTTCTGTGTATCTTTTCTTTCCTTCTTATTGCATATCTGGCTGTGTAACTAACTGGCTGACTCCTTCCTCTCTCTCTTCTTCTCAGATTTCTCCTATTTATTCTCTCTGTCTGCAGCCCTGCCTATCCTTTCTCCTGCCTTGATATTGGTCACTCAAGGTTTTATTGGAGCAATCAGGTNTTTTAGACAGACAAAGTAACACAGCTTCACTGAATTAAACAAATCCAAAATAAAAGACTAGAATGCAGCACATCTTTGCAAAATTAAATTTTCCACAACCTGAACAAATGTAACACATCTTAAAATAATATTCCACAATACCACCCCCAATTAAATGTTTCCTTTATAAGAGTTGTGGTGGTTATGGTATCTTTTTACAGCAATAGAAACCCTAACTAAGACACTACTATAACTCATAGTGTTGTTCTATTACAAATGAAGACATTTCTCATTGAATTAGTAATATCAATACTAGCACTTGGGAAGCAGGAGAATCAGGAGTTCAAAGGNAGCCTATGTTTAAGGATAATATAGAAACATGAAACTGTGAAAAGACCAGAAAAAATAGTAAAATCTCAAAATTTTGTTTACCTATTTTTATGAAATAATAAATTAAATCACAATTACCGAAAAGGTCTGCACACTTATAGATAAGAACTTTGTGATCAGTTAGCAATTTATATATATATATATATATAATATTATATTTAAAATATGTATATATAATATATTAATAAAATATTAGCAACTTTTACAATGTAAGTACAGGAAAATGCATACTTTCTTTGGAAAAAGATTTTTGTTTCAATTTTTCCATTCTTCCTCATTTGATAAAATGTGACTTTTAAATCATATTCCTTATGACCAAGCATGTTCTGTCTATTCATTATGATCTAGCATATTGAGATGTCTTTGTAATTTAAGTGTATAGATAATTTCAAATTTATAAGCATTTTAGATATTCACAAAACTCATGTAGTCTGTATGCAGATTAGTCACATGGTAATACTTTAATGAATTTTCTTTATTTTTCTGTCTCTGTGTGTGAAAAATATTTAAATAGCATCCATTGATACTGAATTATGCAAATGTTCAAATACTTTATTTAAAGTAGTAAAATATTTGCATACAGTCTAAGACCAATTGCTATGACTTTATATTATCTATAATTTATTTATAATACCTATTACTATACAAAGACTATATACAATATGATTTAAAATATCATGATGAGAAAAATGTCTATATACATTTAGTCCAAATTCAACTTTTAAAAGAGTTGTATTGATATTTGAAGAGTTGAATAAGCAGATGAAGGACAGAGGGCTAATGTGTGTGTTCTCTATGTGCATAAAATTATGTGCATATTTTTCTCAATTACTTTAAATGTATTTGCAATATCATGAAGCTTTATTTCTAAAGAAGGAATTTCAGGTTTTGTCTGGCTGAGCTATACAAAGTGAATTCAATCAACAGTGCAATAAAGAGATTATAAAACAAAATTGTCCTGTTATTGAGGGACAACTCTGATTTTAAAAGGAAGAAATATTGTAGAGAGAACAATGTGTTAGAGACAAGGATATGCAGACTTGATGAAATATTGACTCAGGAAAGAATTAACAATTGGTAAACTTGACAAGGTGTGTGACTGGGGGAACTGGGCTGACATTCCTGGGAAACTGTGCAGATCTCATTCAGAATTCTATAACTCAAGCAAAGCCAATTTAAGAATCGCTGGTGTTGGAAACTTCGTAATATTAGGTACACAGTGTCACCAAATCTATCTCATTTCACTAGAATCATTCATCTATTCACTCTTGAGTTTTAAGATTCAAATTCTACTTTATATGAAAAAATAACCAAGTCGCACTTGCAATGGAATAAAATAATTCATAAAATGGTGTTCTTGCCCAGTCTTTTTATCAAAATGGTAAAATATTAGTTGAGTGGTTGCCTTGACAAAATATTAAGGATATAATCAAATGGAATGTGTGGCTTATTGTCAGAAAAATGGATATGGAGGACATTTTGATGGTCAGTTTTTGAAATTTAAATTTTATGAATATTAACTCAGGAAAGAATAATTGAAATTATTTTATTTTGAAAATTATATCAAGAACATTATAAAGAATATGACCTCACCATGGTATGCAGATATGTACACACACACACACACACACACACACACACTGATAGCAACAGTGGACTTGGCTATATAGTTAGTACACGGTGGCTTAACTGCAACTATTGGCTAACTTATTTTGCAGCTCTCAGCAACAGAAAGAATTTTTTGTATAACCATTATTTCTACATATTGCAATAGAAAAAACATTTAAATTTTTAAGGCTGTCTATAGAGATGACCTAGTAAGTGANATTTTTATTCAAAATTATGAAAATAGNTAAATTTTATCTAGNACCAGAAAAAAGCAAAGNCGCCTAATCCACACTACTGAAATGATATAAATGTTCAGCAAATCAAGTTAAGAACANTGAAAGCAAAGAAACATGAGCTGAAATGGGCTTACTAATGCTATATAAAATGGGACAGACAATGATGGATAGGAAAATGATTAACCATGAATTAACTGGTGTCAGAATATATATCCTCCCACTGTGGAGCATCCCAAAGACTAGATGTGATCTGTGNCTATATGTGTACTAAAGATTTTGAGAAAGTTTAATGGGATGTAAATCTCTCATAATAATATTCNGATACTCAATATTCATGGAGAAATTTTTCAACCATTGTGGACCAGGTGTGTATGTGGGCTGTGTGCACCTGTAAACATNTTTGTGTGTCCACATGTTTCAGAGACATTGGCTACAAGCCTATTGAGAATTGAACCTGAAACACTGGGAAAAGAAACCATTCAATTTTACTTAGCATAAAATGAAGTGGTTAAATGATTATGTTTGGAAACTGAGACTTTGAAACATTTTGGAATCCTTCTTCATTTCTATAATTTGAAAAAGTCATACAATAAATTTAAATAAAAGTAAACTTACATAACACATTTTGTCATTTGGAGCTCTTCTATAATTAAAAGTAGCACCTTTTATGGCAGAGACTCCTCTTCAAAGCTAAGGTAATTTGNCTCTTCAAGTGGCTTTTCTACCTTGTGACAAGCGTTCTGTTGTCTATGTCATGGCATCATTACAATATTTCTAGATGTATATCACTCTGTTGTTTCATTGAGACTGTATTTAATTACGTTAAATTGACTTTACAGATGTCAAATGTATTGTTTTGTGGAAGGAATACGATGCAATAGTGTCAAAGAGTCAGTGATGTGTGCTGCTTTAGAACTGGAGCACTGAGGATATGTTTATCATCTGACATACCACTGAGCAAATGGGCTGCAAGAACTTTAGCACAACTAAGAACAACAACATAATTGATAATCTTTTTTAGCTCACAATCGTATGTCAGTCTCTTCCAATTTGATGATTATAGTCACTGTATGCCTTTCTTGTGCAAAATAGATTTACTCAGGGCATATTCTTCAATGTATGCATGCTGCTTTACTGAGCAGCATGTCTCAACATGCTATTGTTGAGACAATAGCACAATAATTTGTTATTTCCAAGTAGTGGTTTTTAGTTTGAGACCTATCTAATGATACCTTAGCACTCTTCTGAAACTCAGGCACATTCAACTCATGTGTACATGTAAAGGCTTGAGGTCAAGTAAGGTGTACTTTACCACTTCCCACATTAGTTGTTGAGACAAAATCACTCACTAAACCTGGGGCTTCTTCTTTAGTCTAGGTCTGACTGTCCAGGGAGTACCTGAGATCTGCCTTTATTTTCCCCTCAGCTCTGGGGTTGCAAGCAGTTGCCAGGACAGGCTTTTGTATNGGTACTGAGGATTGAATCAACATGTCATCTAATGGGAGTAGATGCAAAGACCCACAGCTGAAACACTAAGTGGGGCCAGAGGAACCCTGCAGACAAAGGAGTGGGGAGGATTTCAGGAGCCAAAGGGGTCAAGTACACCATGAGAATATTGCCCGCAGAATCAACTAAGCAGGACTCATAGGGACTCACAGAGACTGAAGCCACAATCAGGGAGCCTGCATGGGTCTTACCTAGGTCCTCTGCATATGTTGTGGTTGTGTAGCTGGGTGTTCTTGTGGGACTCCTAACTTTGGGAGTGGGTTTTGTCTCTGACTCTTTTGCACATANTTAGGACACTTTTCCTCTTACTGGATTACCTCTTTCAGTCTTAATATGAGGATTTGTGCCTAATCTTGTTATAACTTGTTAGGCTGTGTTAGGTTGATGCCCAGAGGAAGCCTGCTATTTCTCTGAAGAGAAAGGAGGAGGAGTGGATCTGGGGTAGAGGGAAGGTCCAGGGGAGGGCTTGGAGGAATGGATGGAAGGAAACTGTGCTTGGGATATAATGTATGAAAGAAGAATAAAAGAAAAAAAAATAAATGTCATACTTGCATGATAAGCAATTTACCTTCTGAGTCATCTCCCAAAGGGAGATCTCAATTATTTTGAAATCAACATTGATAAAGCTATGAGTTTTTAGTGTTGGTAAATTGGCATCAATAAACTTGGAAAAGATGTGAGTGGTCAATTGTTTGTGTCAGCTGGTTGTGCTAATGGATACCCTAGTCTGAGAAAATAGGATTTCTGAAGTGTCAATAAGGAAGTTTTCAGAAGAATTTAGTATTTGAACCAGGAGGCTGTGCAATGAAGATCCATGCACATTAATGTGAACTGAACTTTCCAATCCCTTGAAGAACTACCCATATAAGACAAAGTGAGAGAGAGGTATCCACTATGCCTTCCTGAGCTGAAANGTTCACTTTCTGATGTAACATCAGATAGCACAGTTCCTGGTTTTTTAACTATGGTATTTGCACCATCCCCATTCAGTTCTTTAACCTCCTCCTAGAAATTAACANATCATTTACTTTCTGTGAATTTTAGGACTTCATACCAGTGTGAATTATGCCACTGTCTTTCTTAACTCTGACTTACAGATGACATGCTGTATGACTTCTTCTCCATAGCCAGATGAGTCTCTAATAATAACTTTTTCTTAAATCTGTCTTTATATATTCATATAGATTTGTGTGTGTGTGTGTGTCTGTGTGTGTGTGTGTGTGTCTGTGTGTGTGTGTATCAATGTTGCTGGATCCTAACAGCTCTCTCAGGGGAGGGGGTGAGAAGGCACTGTGCCACTGACACAGACACTGGGAGTCAGTTGAAGGCGAACAGCAGACTTGTTTATTATACAAGGCAAGGCCTTATATAACCTCCTGCTAGCACCCAGGCTATGTCCCAATCTGGTGGCATTTTGTAGTTGTCCCTCATTGACTGGGCATGAATAGGAACTCTGACAGCAATCAGGAACTCTGGCAGCATCTGTTGCTAGGCCCTCA
>LZPO01035243.1:11065-21369 GCA_001675575.1 Neotoma lepida
GACAACCTACAGAATGGGAAAAGATCTTCACTAACCCCACATCTGACAGAGGGTTGATCTCCAAAATATATAAAGAACTCAAGGAACTAGACATCAAAATACCTAACAATCCAATTAGAAAATGGGCTATAGAGCTAGACAGAGAATTCTCAAAGGAAGAGTCTCAGATGGTTCAGAGACATTTGAGTAATTGCTCAACATCCTTAGTCATCAGGGAAATGCAAATCAAAATGACACTGAGATACCATCTTACACCTGTCAGAATGACTAAGATCAAAAACACTGAAGACAGTTTATGTTGGAGAAGGTGTGCAGCAAGGGGAACACTCCTCCACTGTTGGTGGGAGTGCAATCTTGTGCAGCCACTTTGGAAATCAATATGGCAGTTTCTCAGAAAACTGGGAATCAATCTTACTCAGGACCCAGCTACACTACTCTTGGGCATATACCCAAGGAATGCTCAATCATACCACAAGGCCCCATGTTCAACTATGTTTATAGTAGCACTACTCGTAATAGCCAGAACCTGGAAACAAGCTAGATGCCTGTCAACTGAAGAATGGATTAAGAAAATGTGGTACATATACACAATGGAGTATTACTCAGCAGAGAAAAACAATTACCTTATGAAATTTGCAAGCAAATGGATGGAACTAGAAAATATCATCCTGAGTGAGGTAACTCAGACCCAGAAGGACAAACATGGTATATACTCACTCATAAGTGGATACTAGATGTAAAACAAAGGATAACCAGACTGCAACCCACAGCTCCAGGGAGGATCCTANGAAGGACGCATGGATCGCCCAGTGAGGGCAAAATAGAGGAGATCTACATGAGCAGACTGGGGGTGAGGGGGGCAAATGGAGGGCAAAGGATGGAGAATGAGAGCATAGGGGAACAGGATGTTCGAGCTGGAACAGGGATGGAGTGGGAGAGCAAGGAAAGAGATACCATGATAAAGGAAGACGTCATGGGAATAAGGAGAAACAGAGTTCTAGAGAAGTTCCCAGGAATCCACAAGGATGACCCTGTAGTGGGTAGGTATTTGGGCTTCAGCTACGTGGCCAGCACCTCCCCTTTTAAGGGCGTGGCAAAACACCTAAGCCCCTTGAAAAATCGAGGCAGCTACGTGACCCGTCCCTTGTCCCGTCTCGCCTGCCTTTTGACTGAGAGCGTTTCGGGTTCACCTCTCTCACCGTCTAACTCCTCGCTGCTGTGACCTTAGAGGGCAGAGAGTTCACCGCTGGATTGCTTTCGTGTCTGTCCTTGTTTCGCCCTGGTTTGTAAGTTTCTTGTAAATAAAGCTATTTTGATAAAATTAAAATAATTGAGCTAGCCNTATATTTACAGCATACAATTGGCTCCTACATGACCCCACCTTAGACTATTGGCAATAATTGAGAGGGTGATTGAACTAGCTTACTCCAGTGAGTATTCACATGGTTGAATACACTAACTGTCATCATAGAGCCCTCATCCAGAGACTGATGGAGGCAGATGCGGTGATCCACAGCTGGGTACCAGGCCAAGCACCAGGAGTCTAATCAATGGGAGAGAGGGGGCCTTCTATGAGCAAGGGACCATGATGGGAAGGTGTACAAAGACAGCCAGTCAAACCAGTGGAGATGCATGAACTGTGGACCAATAGCTGAGGAGCCCCCATGGTACTGGACTGGGCCCTCTGGATAGGTGAGACAGATGTCTAGCTTGGACTGTTTGGAAAACCCCCAGACAGGCAGTGGGAATGGGACCATCCCTGGTGCTGAACCGGCTTTTTGGAACCCAGTGCCCGTGGTAAGACACTTTGCACAGCCTTGGTGCAGGGAGGAGGTGCCTGGACCTGACTCAACTGAATGTGTCAGGCTCTGCTGACTCCCCATGGAAGACCTTGCCTTGGAGGAGGGGCAGTGGGGGGTGGGTTGTGGTGGGGAAGGCTGAGGGGTAGGGGGAGGGAGGAGAGGGGAATCTGTAAAAAAATTTTTAAAAAAGAAAAAAGTATCCAATATGAAACAAAATATTTATGAAAAAAAGAAATTTTTAAAATATATGTTCATTTAGTTTAGCACTTTTCATAATCCAATGTCTCTCAGCAGCTATTGTTTTTTGTATATTAGCATTTAAAAAATTCAGTCAACAAAGCACCATATAGGATCCAGATACCCTGTATATTTCCCATTGTTATGTGGTATTTTTTTATAATTTTACTTTTCTTTAAAGACTTTATTATTTTTAAACTATTTTTTTCCATGACTGTCTATACCTATTTTCTACTGTATCTGTTTAAAGATTTTTCTCAGTTTGGACTGCTTTACTGTATGCCTGCAGAATTCTCTGACCTCAAGATAAACAAANAGCCATTGCAGCTGCTGTATGGGTCTGGTNGTTGACTCCACCACCCTTGAGCCGTTAAAGCCTAGCCTCATGCTGGAGTGTTTACCATCCCAGTTCTGGGAAGCTGCTGTGTCAACAATTTGGCAGTCATTTTTACCTAGGACACTGTCTGCTCAAGTGCTCTGTTGCACAGCAGGACCTACTAAAAGAACCACANCTCTGAATGCCTATGCTACCCAAGAAACCACTTTTTCAGGCCCTATGTGGATAATCAGGCTTTCACATTGGGTGCCATATGTAATCAGACTTTCCTTTGGGTCACCAGCTCACAAATAATGACACAGAGACATGTTACTAATTATGAAAGTTTGGTCTTAGCTTAGGCTTTTTTCTAACTAGTTCTTATAACTCAAATGAACCCATTTATGTTAATCTGTGTTTCATCATGGGGCATTTTCTTTCTTCCATCCTGTACCTCCTGTTTCCCCCATGTGTCTGGCTGGGGACTCTGCTTTCTTCTTTTCAGAGTTTTCTCTCTCTCTGCTGGGAAGTCCAGGCTATACCTCCTGCCTAGCTATTGACCGTTGAGCATTTTATTACACCAATCACAGCAATACATTTTCACACAGTNTACAAATATCCCACAATAAGGGTAAGTGTGGCAAGTTTAAGTTACTGAATTGTATTTTATGATTCTCAATTTGTCCCCTGTATCACTTGTACCAAATTCTCAAAGACTAAGAGCTAAGAGGTGCTAAGTTTGCAAATAACTCTTTGAGAATAGCAAGTATATCCCTTGCTAACTGTGGTGATGAATTGGAACACAAACACCCTTTAACCGAATACACATTTGGAAGTACTTATATTTCATTTATCATTTTCATGTACATCTGTGTGAGTGCCCTCACGCTGAGGTGNGGATGTGGGGTGAGGGCTAGTTTTGGAAGACTACCTTCAAAACAGCAGTTCTTTTCTTCTATCATCTGGGTCCCTGGGATCAAACTTAGATCAGGTGGCATGTGCCTTCATCCNCTGAGTCATCTCATCAACCTAGGAATACCTAACATACATTGTCTTTGTTTGTAACCTAAAATCAAAATAAACAGTGACAACAGAAAAGAAAACACCTAACAGAGTTACTAAACACTCCTGGGGAAAGTTACCTGATTCCTTCTCATAGCATTTAAGTTTTAATTGTCCATCTCAAACTATAAATGACATCAACTTGCTGCAGGAGGGGAAGGCAGGCCTTTGGAGCAGTGCATGATTTCCAGACCCCAGTAGTTCAGGGAAGAATATAATGCAGGCTCTGCAAGCCAAGGTCAGCTCCACAGCACTGAGCTCTTGCCAGGAAGGAGAGCTACTGCCAGAGGAAAGTTTGAAGTGCGGTTTAGCCACACTAAGGAAATACCACAGAAATGAGATGTCTTCGAACTGAGAAATAAATTAAAGATTTTCATAGAAAATTTGCAGGAAACTTCCCTTGAAGTGGTCCATGGGTTAAAAGATACAAATATTTCAGCCTTGCTATAACTGCATTTGGACCTGTCAGTCTTCCACAGGCAGAAAGTACCAAAGCACATCAGACAAGGCTTCTGAGCCCTTAATAGAATGTGGGGTCAAGGGGGGGGTGCAACTGTTTTCTTTTGCAGTCAACATTCATGGAGATTCTGTGGTACAGGACCATGTGCTCTCAGCCAAAGATTTGGCAAGGATACACTCAAAGATTGCTAAGTTGTTCATTCATTTGTGCAGTTATGTTTATGCTCTGTAAATTCCTCTTTATTTTTATGATATACTTGATACTACAGACTTTTTTCCTAATACACCTTTGCAAGCAAAAACAAAAAAAGCTAGGAAATATTTGCAAAAACCCAAATGCTTGGAAAAAGTACAGGAAGGCAAGGGGTCAGGAACAGAGAACTGGCTGATCACATTGCTTCCATACAAGGGAAGCAGAGTGAAAAAAATGTGGGACTGAATTATAAACATCAAGGCCTGCCCTGGTAACTCACTTCTTCTAATATGGTTCCACACCACAAAGGTACCACAACCTTCTCAAAGAGCACCACCAACTAGGGACCAAGTGCTCAAACATAGGAACCTAAGGAGGGACATTTCTTGTTTGAACTATGACATTTCACTCCTGGTCCTCATAGGCTCAGGGTCATCTCATAATGCAAAATTCATTCTGTCTAACTTCAAAAATCCCCAGAGTCTTTCAATTCTAACAAAAATCCAAATTTTGAGATTCAAAGCAATCTCTTACCCATGTTCCATGTAAAATCAAAACAAGTTACATCACTTCCCACATACAATGGTACAAAGTACGTATTCCCATTACAAAAGGAGAAGAGGGGGCATAGAAAGGAGAGAAAGACCAGGAAAAAGCAAGAATGAAACCCACCAGAGAAAACACAAAGTCCTGCAGCTCCACATCTCCAGCAGCCAGCATCTGGTGTTTATGATGAAGTTGGCTCAACTCCAAAATTTTGGATCATCCCATACCTTCCGATTTACCATCTGCACCGCTTGTAGCCTCTCTTTGCCCACAGNTCTCCCTTGTTGCCACTCTGAATCTGCTATTGTTTGTCCTTGGCTGCTCTGTTAAGCCAGAAAGTATAANTCCACTTAGCCTTCAGTCTGGTATCTTTCAAGCCTCCAAAACCAGTACAATAGGGATGGCACAGTTTGGCTACCATCTAGAGATGAAGCCTGGCCCCCTTGGATCCAAGTTATAGATTCCCCTCAGAATTCTGAGTTTATCTTTCCCCTTTCAAATGAATTTGTATTTTCACAATTTGGAATCATTGAAGGGGAGGGTCTTGTCTACAATGCATCTTTATGATTGTGTCAGGACAAATTAAAAGTTTTCTCTTTAATGGCTATAATAACTCTAACAATTACAATTATCTGTCACCTTCACTCTTTTTCACAATGTTAAACTTACACAAATTCCTTTCTACAACAAACCACATTTTTTATTTCTTTTTCCTCTACTTTTTGCTCTCATTTACACTTGAGTTAGATTAATGCACAATAATCATGGCACATCTTTGATGTTGTCCTATCTCGAGACTCTTCCACCATATATATGTACATGTACATATATATGTGGCCCCTGAGTCCTTAAGACATAGAAATAATACAACCTGATTCTATATCAGAATATAACCCAAATGGCCGGTATCACAGTTCCCAATTGAGTCTTTGTTCCCCCTGAACTTTATGAGCCAAGCCTCCAAAGACCACATTTTTCTCTGTCTTCCAACTTCTCACCAGAATATCCCACTAAGCTTTACTTATATCCTTTGGTGGCTTTTCTAGCCCAAAGTTTTAAATTTCCACATTCTTCCAACAAACCATTTCCAAAGGCCTAAGAATCATAGTCCCTGGTTTATAATATCAGTGACTCCACTTCTGGGTACCAGTGTCTGTATTAGTTACCGTTTCTTTGCTGTGACAAAATTCCCTGCTAAAAACAACTTTAAAAAAAGAGCTCATTTTGCCTTAGAGATACAGAAGGATAAAGTCCATCATGACAGGGAAGACACGGCAGCCATGGTGGCCAGATAGGAAGTTGTCTGGTCACATTGCATCTGCACTCAGGTACCAGAGAGTGCAGAGGAAGTGTCAGATAGAAGCCAGGATAGCAAAACCTCAATCTTCCCTCAGTGAATCACTTCCTCTAGCAAGACTCCATCTCCAAAAGATTGCACAATCTTCCCAAAGAGAACTACCAGCTGAGGACCAAGTGTTCAAACACATAAGCCTACAGATGATATTTCATATTTAAATCTAAATACGTACTGTAAACAGATATAGTTATAGTGGGGCATATAGAAAGTTATTTGTCTTTTCTAAAGAGAACAGATTGTAAAATCCAAACTAATTTTTTTCATAGAAGAGAATACTTTACTTGTCAAATTTCTTGTATTTTTGATGTATTGATTGTATTGTATTGTATTGTATTGATGATTCTTGTATATTTCTTAGCTGTTATAAGTATCCAGTTGGTACATTGCTTTTATTTATTTTTTTACATAGCATGCAAATATAGTGTTTCATTATGACATTTTCATACATGTATATCATTTTTCTGTGCTCATATTTGCCCCCATTATGCTCCTTGTTACCTTGTTAGCACATGGCACTACATATAGAGAGATATAAAGGTGATCAGGAATAGGACTCCCCAATAAGGAATCATTTCACTAACAGAACATGAATTTGGTGTAATCACAGATTTTTTTGTAACTATAGGTAAATGCCTGGGATATGTAACAGTATGTCTCCATCTAACCCAGTACCTTCTTTTTCTGTCACTCAATGCGTGCTATCTTGTCCATCTTCTTAGTAAATTTTACATTGCATGCACATGCAATGGCATTTTATGAAGACATTTTGTTGAACTACAATATCTTGAATAAATTATGAAAATAATAATAGTCGACCTTCTAGTAATGACTGGACCATGTGGATGTGATCAAAATAATCGTGTCTATTTGAGGCAGCTTAATCTAAGATTTAACACAAAGTTNCTGATAGCAAACTAATGAGCAGTAGTTAGCTACATTTCTGATATATGACTAAGACCCAACTACATAGNCAACCAATGTTTAAGAACCAAAGGAATGTTTTTCAGTTTTTTCCAGAATTAGTCAACAAACCCAGAGCCAAGAGGCTGATCTTCTAGAATTGTAATTTCAGAAACTCCCCATTTGTAGGGAAGCAGGACTGATAACGTGCATGTTATAAGAATGAGGTATATAATCTGCAGAAATGGGATTTGTATCTATAAAAGAGGCAACGCCAGAGTAAATCAATTCCAGAACTACCAGAGATTGTTCCAAAAGATAGTATATCTGAAATTAGTGTTATAATATTGAAGAAAAGCTTCTTAAACTATGAGTTGCAGCAGGGTTGCAAAATATTTACCAACAGTAAAGGGCTTCTGAACACACAATGCCCCAAGTTAACTGAAATGAAATGAGTAATCAGGTGTTTGAGACTATGCTTACAGTGATGATGCAGCCCTTATTTTGCAGCCTTGGTTCTGAACTCACGTGGCCCCTNTGCATTGCACTTGACACCAAACAAGGCAATGCCAGTGGATGCCACCTAAAACACTCAGTCAGACTCCAGACTATTACATGTAATAATATACAGAGTTTTATGTGTACATACAAAGTTTTCTGCTCTGACAGAAAAGATTTAATTATGGAAAAGGAAGATTTTAATATTTTCCTTCCATCATCCTTCAGCATGTAAATATTGAATTAGTTTATTTTTGGACAGTATTGGGTAGAATACAAGCTCATCCACATCACTAGCAAGGAAATTTAGCTTCTTATTTAATACATAGTCAATTATAGATATACCAAAGAGTGGTTTTATAATAATTTTCTTTCTTACTTAATATTAATAAATATTTGCTTTATATTGTTTTATGTATCTATGTACCTGGNGTTGTGTAAAATTTTCACAAGTGAGAACAGGAGATAAGTGGAAACAGTATAAGAAACTATATTTAGAATGATTTATTATCAGTCATTGTATCTATTAAGCCTCAAATATTGATATCATTCTTGTCAGCACAGCAAGTAAGATAACACTGACCAAGTGTTATTCATCAAATGATTGTAACGTTTTCAAACCTCAGGCTTCAGCCTTTTAAGATGACAACAGCCGTTTCATTAAATGATATTAACAATGCATTGTTTGNTTAACGTTTGTTTTAAATACCTTCATAGCCTGGTAGTTTGACTGTGCTGAAAAAAACCTTTTTAATAAGTTGAAAAACTAAAGCAAGAAGACACAATTAATTAGTAACTGCTTATTCAAGCAGCAACCATTCATATAAGGGACACATTTGTTGTGAACGTACTGTGTTTTGACCCATCACAATTGCTTATGTCATTTTCTTATGAAGTGGATTCTTAAGGCAACCAGTGTTATCTTACATAATCTTTATGAAATTGTATCCAAAATGTAAGCACATTTTGATATGAAGAAATTACATCTCACTTTTAAACATGAAAGTGGAAAAATTAAAACTATAAAAATTAGGTGAAGATGTGGTCAAGCATTACCTCCGTCTTAATCTCAGAAGATGGAAGAACTTGTGAAAGGAAGGCTAAAGGACACTTGAGGAACTGACCCTTTATTGTCCTTAAAAATAAAGATAAATTTGTTAATTTTGGCCACCTGAATGTTCTAAANAACCAACAGCAAAGTATAACCAAAGATCACTATAACCAATCATCAGTAGGATTCTTTGGGCTTAAGTCCATAAGAGTTACTTACAAAACTTTCCACTAAGGATTTTCTTCTTGATGAGGAAAATGCTTCCCAGATTCAGACTCACGACCTTGTGTCAGTTCCAGTACAGCAGTACTCACCTGGAGTTAGACAGTCGCGCCATAGTTTTAACCTAAATGTGAAAGAAGGTACACTTCTATTTCCCTGTCTCATAGCCAACAGGAGAGCACCTCACACCNTGTTTCTAGCCACTCCAACAGCTACCAAAGAGCTGTAAAACAGATCCTGGTTCATCANTCTCAAGTCCAGCCTGTGAGGCCAAAGGAAAACAGAACAGGAGACCGATGGATGCAAATTCTTGTGAGGTGATCAAGAGATTCTAGTAGACTTTATTTAGGACGTGTAAAAGCATTGTTTTGGCATCTTCTTCTGGTTCCTGCCTGGGGCTTTTATTCCTCCTTCACATCTCCTTCCAGGCACCAGTTGAGAACTTCCTTTCCTCCCTACACCTCCTGCCTGTTATACAAATGGATTCCAGTGTANTTTTGGGGTCTTTTAGATAGGGTCACTGAGGGGTACCCCAACTACCATACCTGATCCCCACATTCATCTGGAAGAATTGAGATCAGTCATCACCCCAATTTTAAAATTTCAGTTAGAGACACCTCTTGAGAGTAGGGAATTATAACAAGAGGTAGAATTTGGATAGGAAGTTTAGGGTAAAATGACTCCAAAAAAATTAACTAGTTTCTGTCCAGGTTAAAAGCCAAGAATGTTCTGGTACAGNCTGGTAGCTAGGATCTCTGATCTGGTCTCTGATCCAAATTGTTAGTGTTGCTCCTTCAATGGTACAAGGTTAGAGTTGATAAGACATTCCAGTTGGNAAGGATCAATGATCTAGCTAACCAGCCAGCCCTCAGGAAGGTGGGACCACCCCTTTGGAAGGTGGGTTCACCTTATACCACACTAAAGAGATGGGCAGAATAATTTTTCTTTAATGAAACGCTGTACATTTCCTTCCCACAATACTGCCTCCCTCACCCTAGCAACTTGCCCACCATGAGGTTCACCTGGGTATGCTCAGAGAGGCTTGAGTCAGAAAGGTACAATCCTTCCCTTTTCTTTTTTCTCTTTCTTTCACTTCCTGGCCAGAACATAGCTATGAATTTTATAAAATTTTGGGCTTCCTCACATTTTCTATTAAACTTCCCCCCTTGACATGTGGCCACTTGTCTAAAATGGATGATCTCCACAATTGCTTAAATGGTATGGCTTTTCCCCACTTCTCTCCCCTACTCTTCTATTCTGAGCATTTGAGAGCTTACAAAACCTGGGAGGTTTTCTTCCAAACTCTAGTATAATTGTCCTGGAGAAAAAAATAAGTTAATATTTCAAATATATAAGGAAATTAAAAAATACATTAGCATAATGAATAATACTAACAATAACTGAATTTAAAATGGGTTAATAGACTGAACTAGAACATTTATCAAAGGAAGCATGCAGCCAGCAAGCATATAAAAAATGATCAACACTTCCAACCTTCAGAGACAAGAAAATCAAAACTACAGTGAGGTTTGGGATTTAATGTATTGGTTCAATTGCACAAAGAAACAATTCTATGAATTCAAAATCCAAATGGTGGCCCAATTTTACTAGATACACAAAATATTAAGGTTACAAGTCCATTTTGTGATATATATGTGTAT
>LZPO01035243.1:22026-53232 GCA_001675575.1 Neotoma lepida
TCTCTCATTTGGCCTTCCTACTGTGGGCCCAACTGTATTAGTACTGGTCTAGAAATGTACTACATGCACATGCAAAATATTTATATCAATTTAGGAGTTGGTATTCTTTATCACTCTGGAAACTTTCCACATGGCAAAGACATTTTGTGCTTATATAACAGAATTCTTTCCTACCTCCACTTTTCCTTAGTATAAGATTACATTCTTTATTTGCTTTTAAAACCCACATAACTCTGTCCACTGTAAATTGGCCAAACATTCCAACCAGACAGTGTGCAGATAAGTAAAAGTTTCAGGCCAATTGTTGATGACTAATTCCAATTTTAATTTTTTGTTTATAAAAAAAGTGAAAAATAGATTTGAATATCATAATAAATCCATTTTGTTTTTACAGACTCTTATAAATATGTATTCAAGAAATATTTCTCCTGTTCATATCTGCTTTTCCTCATTATAGTATATTAAGGAGAAATTATATGTGTATATATAAATATATATATTACACATTATGTATATACAATTTTGGAGAGAAGTTGAGAATAAAGAAAAATTGAGAATAAAACATACATTTTTATTTTTTCAGTAAATACTTAGAAGTGAAATTAATTATTCAATTTCTTTGGGTGGGTTAAGTTTTCACCATTATTTTAAGAGTCCTGGATAACATAACTAGATTTGGCCAGTCATTCATTTGCTTGTCCACTTATTTCACAAATATTTGCTGTTCATAAGTAGAAGACAATTCTCAACTACTAGATAAAGAATGCTCAGGCATAGTTGCATGCATGTNCCACAAAAAAANTTTTTTTAAATATGTGCCTGTGTAATAATCATGGAATAGCACCTACAATTGAAAAGCATTTGTTTCAACTACATAGTCAATATTCATTTTCTATAACTCAAACTCTCCAAATTGCCTTACAATTATTATTTTACTTCGTATATAGATTCATCTGTAGAGAAATGAAGTATTACTTTATAAACAAAGGGCCCCACCCTATTGATGGTTTTATTATAGATATTAAAATGAGAGACATTTTATGGTTTTGAAAATATAAGACTTTATAATTTAATGTATATAATTGTAAATGCAACAGACTTTTGCTCATTGGTGGAATTTAAAAACACTTGTCAAAAACGGTCTTTCTGCTCCATGGTCTAAAATGAAGTCTACTAAAGAATAAGAGCTATTGCTTATAAATTCATGGGGACAGATACTAAAAAACCACGAAAATGTCATTAAGTAGAACATTATTTATTAACTTCTAATGAATAAAGTTGTAATCTCACATCAATAATAGAACTTCAAAACCTAACAGTTATTTATTTCAAGCTCCATAAAACTTAAGCAACAGTTCCATTAATGTCCATCAGCTCTCTCTGTTTAAACAAAGTAACAATACACTTAGAGCTTTTCATTAAAGGGTTTAGTTTAGCTTTCTTTTTCTCTTTTAGAGAATTATTGTATTTGAGGTTTCTTCCTGTGGGAACTCATGCAACTGTTCTCTTGCTCCCCAAATGGAACATCAAAACACTTATGTCCCAAATGAAGCAAATTGTAAATTCAAATATTCAAATAAAAATTCAAAATTGAAGTTAATTTATTTTGTGACATCCCTTGTGGAAGTGCCGGTATCTATCGCCACTGGCACTCTNGGCGTAGGCAGAACCAGTCCAGCTGGTCTCTCCTAGGGGCTGAACGGGATGATGAATGTCGCAGCCCAGCCCCCAATCCCCCGGGGTTAAACACACTGGACAGGGAGTCTGTCGAAGCAGGAACTCGTTTTTATTAAATCAGGCATGGCTTATAAAGGGTAGGGTGAAGGGGAAGGGGTCTTGGGGTGACATGGGATGGGGTAANGGTAGAGGGCCAATGAGATTTCTCCACAATAGCCGTAGCTAGGTAGGGNCGGTCTTGGTGGTCGGGTTGTGCTGAGTCACTCCTAGGCGGGAGTCGTGGTCCAGAGACAGGTCACCAAACTCGAGTCAGGCTCAGGAAGTTACACTGGGCCTCACAGACCCCCACAATACTCGAGTTAGGCTCAGGAAGTTACACTGGGTCTCACGCCCAGGCCTTATGAGGCCCAACATGGAAGGATGAAATGTTTTGTTTAGAATGCATATTTGAATTTTATATGAATAATTTAGATATGTAAGTGTTGGTGTTGGATGTTTAACTTGATTGTTCATTGTTTAAACATAAATATTCTAAGCCTTCAAGAAATACTAGAGTTCATTCTGTTCTTTCTAGTAACTGAGTTTGTAATATGAGTTCTGTATTTATTTTGATTTCTNAATGGTGTATGCTCACTATCAATTTAGTATGAACTTTTTCATATTACAAACATATAAATTTATACTGAAAATCAATTTAATTGATAATGAATGCTTAAATGCCTTTGTAAAATGAATCAGTTTTTAAATTTTTTCTAAATTAAAGGAAACTGGTCTCACACAGACTGTGGATCTTCCGTTTAATAAAGAAGGAAGTCATAAAAAAATACAGCAAAACAGTATCAGAAAGAAAAAGTAAATATTTTTTATGTGCAACCAAAAAGAATATTTATTATCTTAAGAACCCTTATTTGCTCTTCCAAGTCCAGAAATAAGATTAAAGAGTATTCACATGAAATTTTTGAGTGTAATATCCTGTTATCCTACTTTTTTGTTGATTTCTTCTGTGTCATTAATTTACTAAGAAAAAGAATTTTATCACTCACAATATTTGATTTATTACATATTCAAAATAAATGTTTAATTATATATTTACATATTTATTCAATTATCTATTTATTTGTCTTTGTCAAGTTTCTTATCCTTTAATATACTTAGAGCCCACATAAGGTGACAATCACAAAATAGATGATCAATTAATATTTTAATTATAAATTTATTTAGAGCTTCACAGATGTTATTAGAAAATAGAAAAAAAGAAACAAATATTTCCTCCCTCAAAGATNCATATTCTGATTCAAACAAGTATTAATCAACTTATAAACTCACCCAAATTTACTTCAGTGANAGTAATGACCATACTACTGACTTAATTCAACATTCATTTATATAAATTCTGTCATTAAGTAAATAGATTCATTCAGAATCTACTTTTTAAAAAGTTTATNTATTTTTTTAATGTGTATAAGTGTGGGCCTGAGTATTGTTTTATGTAACATGTGCATGGAAATGCCTGTGGAAATCAAGAGAGAGTAGAAGATTTCCTGAAATTATAGTTGCAGACCACTGTAAGTGGAAATCAAGAGAGAGTAGAAGATTTCCTGAAATTATAGTTGCAGATCACTGTAAGTGGAAATCAAGAGAGAGTAGAAGATTTCCTGAAATTATAGTTGCAGACCACTGTAAGCCTATGAATATGGAAGCTGGGAATTGAACCCACGTCCTCTGCAAAAGAAGAAAGTTTTCTTAACCACTGAGCCATCTCTCAAGTCCCAAGATCCATGTTTTTTTCCCCAGAGTTTTCATATACAAGTATCGTGATGGTTTAAAAAAAATGGCCCCTAAAAGGAGTGGCATTATTAAGAGGCATGGCCTTATTGAAGTAGATGTGGTCTTATTGGAGGAAGTATGTCACTGTGGAGAGGGGCTTTCTGGTCTCATATATGCTTAAGTCACACCCAGTGAGACAGACCAATTCCTGTTGCCTGCAAGTCAAGATGTAGAGCTCTCAGCTACCTCACCATCAACATGTCTGTCACCATACCCCCAGCCGCTGTGCTCCCCCACCATGATGGTAGTGNACAAAACCACTAAAAGTATAAGCCACCACCTCAATTAAATGTTTTCCTTTATAAAAATTGCCATGGTCATGGTGTCTCTTCACAGCATNAGAAACCCTAACTAAGACAAATACCATGTTTACATCTTCTCGAGCTCCTCCCGAGTCCACTGCAACCCCTTTCAAATTCATGATCTCTTATTGTTGTTATATATGTGTGTGTTGACTATTCTTACGTAATTAATTTACCTTGAAAATGAAAGCATCTGAAAACACACACACACACACACACACACACACACACAAACATACACATTTTACTGAGTCCATTTAGTGTTACTTTATGCGTATGTGTTTAGGGCTAATCATTTGGGTTTGTATAACCTATCAGGGATCTCACCTCTGGAGGAGACTCATTCTCTCTATATATATAGCCATGGATTGCCACTACTGGCACTTCACTAAGGCAGTTAAATTCCTAACTGCATTTCAAATATGTATCTTTATACCCACAGAATTTCAATACCCCAGTCTAGAAGCTTCCTTCTGGAACAGAGGCCTTTTCAGAAAACCACAATTGCTCACCATGTAAAGAATACCTGACCATGTGTTATCCAACTGATACATCGACAACACAAGCCCTATGACTGATGTGGATGATTTATTTCTTAAGAAAATGAAATGGTGTGACTGGAGTTCAAAAGTTCAACCTCTCATTTAATCAAAATCAAGTCAGAATCTCCCATCTTAGAGACATCCCTCTCTCAAAACAAAAAGGACATAAAATTGTTTCTCAGTCTTCTGGGCCTCTGCTCAACCCCTACAGTGCATTCAACAACAAAAGCAAGATAAAGGAGAGACCGGTGATCTAGAGAAGACAGGTAGAAGTATTAAANTTCTGTGGCCATGTTAACATTAGCTAGGTACTCTGAATCAATAAAAGAAGTATCTAAATGTACATTATTTATGTAGTAACTCTTTGTTACCTAGAAGGTCCTCAGGTATTTCCTCATGACTCTCTTCTTTAGCATGCATGTTGCATTCTCAGCTCAGTTGTTGAAATACTGCTAATGTTATCTCTAGTAGAAAAAGCTAGCCTCCAATGAGGGACATTTTTAAGTTCCCTGAAGTGTTTTCTTAGATGAAGTCCTCTGTATTTTACTTAGTTTTTGGAATAGTCACTCATATTTGTCAGATTAGGCTACAGTTATGGAAATTTTGAAAGACGTCAGAGTAATAAAATATTTTACCTACACAAGAATATACATGTAAACAACACTAAAAGATTATCAGAAAACAGGACTGCAAGAAGAAAGTGAGGTAAAATATTTAACATATCAAGTTACCTTTACTATAATTCTGTATGGAGAAATTTTCTTTCAGATTAAAAAGTACAGAATTATTCAGTCAAAAGATTGTATTTATATAGCTTTGGATATGTGTGTATGTGTGTACATACATATATATGTAAAAATAGTAAANAAAAGAGATGATCAGTTAAGAATGTTGGGGATACATGGAAGGAATTGACATAAAGGCACTTGGGAGGAAAGGAAAGAGGGAAAATGATGGGCTTATATTTTAATTAAAAATATATATAAAGTATTAAAATTAAAAAATAAAAATTAAAAATAAAAATTTCATTTCCTATAGCATCTACTTGAAGAAGTGTTAAAGGACTTTGGTATACAAGTTTATATTTATATTTCTATATGTCAAACACTTGGAATTACATAATGAAAGAATGTTGATAAAAATCAAAGTTAAAATGCTTTCTTTTGATATTCCAAATTAACTAAAAGTAACTTGTAAAATAATAGTAACAACAATATATTGGATTATTATTATAGGATANGGACAAGTGAGGAATAACAGGGGATCCCATGGAATGAGAGAAAGAAATAGAAATACAGGTATTTGAGGTCATTACTGCCTATGAAACAAGGTAATTTCTTTGTCTTGAACTGAGATAATAAATAGTGCAGCATAAACCCACAACTATGTTTTAAACAAACATAGTTGATACACTATGAGGAAAAAGAGAAACATATAAAATGATTGATTAAAACTACAAGAGGCAGCTGGGAAAGTGGCTCAGGAGTTAAGAGTATCCACTGCTCTTGCAGAGGAGAAGAGTCAGGTCCCTAGTACAAGGTGGAGGCATCACAGTTGCCTGTATCTCCAGATCCAGGGCATCTGACACCTCTAACCTCGGCAAGCAGGCATTCCCACACAGTCCAGACCACCTCNAACATACACAATTAAAAATATTAAAAATAAACCTTTTAAAACCTTGTTTTATTTTACAGAAAGCAAGAGGAATGCATTAACCAGCACAGCTTGGAACACAAAAAAACTGAAGGAAACTTGGTTGAGGGTTCTTAGCTCAGATCACATGAACTGCTGAAGATACAAATATTAGCAATGGGACAAAATAGATAGTCAGGGAAACCTATATATCAGGCCAATTTAACTATCAGTTGTGCAAAGTCATTTGCTATCCCATGGGACCTGAGAAGAGAGAATTCACCATGCTGCATATTCATTCTGAAGACTCTGGAATTTTAACAAAANGTTCTGATGAAGAACCTTTTTAACTTGAAATTAATCTAATGAACCACCAGAAAGAAAGAAAAAAAAATTTCCTCACATTGTGCCTGACAGTTGAATAACTATAAAAAAAGTGTCATTNGTTCACAATAACTACAAAGAAGTAACTAAATTATCAAAGTTGGTGTTTGAAAATAGGTATGAACATCAATTGTTTATAATAATTTTGTAATATCTGTTAAACATAAAAGAGACAGGAAATATAAGTATCATATTTTACATATGATAAGTGATACATTTACATGTAATCAAGGTCAAGGACTATGATTGTTTTCAATACTAAAAAAAAGAAGATCTGTACTTACACATACACATAACTCAGACTTTGGNTTAAGGACATTTATATGTACATATACATGAATTGTAACTAATAATATATGAAACATTGAACAATTAGCAAATTGTAAAAGATTAGTCAGTTTATAAACAAATATTAACAATATCAAAGAATGTTCATATTTAAGTCTAGAATTTGCTGTAAAATATATTAACTAAACTAGAAAATATTCTAAATATTGCATAACTAATTGTGTATTTATATTACATTTTCAAAGAATAANATAAAGAGGAGGGGCTGTAGAGATAGTTCAGTGGTTAAGAGCTCTTCCTTCTCTTCCAGAGACCCCAAGTTTGGTTCCTACCACCAGTGTTGAATGTCTCACACTACCTTGTAACTCTAGAACTAGAGGATGCAATATGTCATCTGGCCTCTGTACACACTTGCTCATATATGGCATACAACCACATACACATGTGAACATTTAAAAAATAAAAAGTAAACTTTTAAAAATATAGAAAAGTTGAGCTGGTGACTTCATGGAATCTTNACCCCTACATCTTAGTCTCTTTGGTGAGGGAAGGTACACTCTAGGCTACCAAAAGAGAAATGTAGATACCAACCCAGGCACAAAACGTTTGACCAATAATCTTTTTAGCCTGCAAGATATGGTGGCACAATGNTGGCACAAAACTTGTAGGAGTGGCCAAACTATGACTGAATTAACTTGAGGCCCATGCTCTCCCCTTCCTGNATGGCTGGGAACCAGAAGATTGGATAGCCCAGAGACCTAGCGTAGAACCAAACATGCATGGTAAAAAAAAATTAATGAAATTATTATTCATGATATTCTGCTATATTCAAAGTTCTTTACCTTGTCCAGTCATCATCAGAGAGACTTCCTTTGGGAGAAGATAGAAGCAGGTGCAGAAAATCACAGCTAGACATTCCAAGGAAAGAGTCTGATTGGAGGTCTCTATTGGGTCCCTCCCCTTGGAGTCTTGGGAAATCTGCAGAAGATGGGGGAAAGTTTGTAGGAGTCAGAGGGGAGGACACCAGAACACGTCCAACTGAATCAACTAAGCNGGGTTAATAAGGGTNCACAGAGAGTGAAGCAGCAAGACAGCACCTGCATGGGTGTATATTATGGTTGTTAGCTTGGTGGTTTTGTGGGACTTATAACAGTAGAAGCAGATGTGTCTCTGACTCTTTTGGCTGCTCTTGGGACTCTTTTCCTCCTATTGGGTTGCATCTTCCAGCCTCCATATGGCAACTTCTGCCTTGTCTTAATGTATCCTATTTTGTCCAATTTGCCTGTCATTTCTTAGAGGACTGCTCTTTTTTGAAGAGGAAAGGGAGTGGGAGTGGACCTTGGAGAGAGAAGAGGTGGTGTGTGGTGGGGGCGGGGACTGGGAGGAGTGGAGGGAGGGAAATTATGGTCAAGATGTATTGAATGAGAGAAGGATCTATTTCAATAAAAATTTAAAAAGTATAAGGAAATATTTTTCAATAAAATAAAACTTTAAAAGACATTAGAAAATTACACTATATTTAGAGTTAAAGCGAACAAAGAGGAGATTGTTTGTTTATTTATTTGCTTATAATTAGAATTGTTCTCCTGTTCGTGGAGGCTGGCAAGTCCCAAGATGTGCATTCAATATGCTGGAGACCCAGAGATTTGTTCATAAACTGGCTAATCTTTTACAATTTGCTCATTGTGTTAATCCTATCAGTTGAAAATAATATGACTACCACAATTTTGAGCCAAATTGAAGCAAGCTTTAATTAAATACTGGCAAAGAGGGTGGGCTCTGGCCAGGACCATTCCAGGGTTCCTAGAAAATAACACCAAGTTACATCTTTGAAGCTTAAAAAGGCAACCCCACAATGCCGTTGTACTTCTCATCTGGTCCAATCAGTGGTAAGCATATATCCTGACACATTTTCTGCCTGCACACGTCCCTGCCCATGCCTCATCAGGGGCAAGTGGACATCATGACAAATTTCCTGCCCACATACTTCCAAATTACATGTGATCAAGTACATCAAATCCGATGTCACTGTGGCAAACAAACTTGCTTAGGGGAATGAAAACATATGACTTGTTATCTCCCATAAACAATAGCCTCCATCATTTCAGGAAGTATGTGTCCTTGGGCAAGGGGCTTACAGGTTAGAAGCACTTTTGTTTCCTGGATTTCTTAGACACAGTAATTAAAACTTAAAACATAACTTTGACTCTCACAATTGCTTGTCATTTCATATTAATGTTTTGTTTATAATACAATGCATACATATTTACAGATAAATATGTTTAACACAAAGCCAGATGTACATGTAAAGCACAAATGAGTATGGATCTTTTCATTAGTATTGAAATCATAGCCTTTGACCTTGGTTTCAGGTAAATGTATCTGGCTGGCTCAGCAGCAAGAGGCACTAATGTTTAGTGTTTATGTCATTATGAATTAATGTTTAATGTCAGAAGTGTGCTGATGTGCAGCTGAAAGGAAGTCAGGCAGAAATAGTCCCCTCTTATTCAGCTTTATTTTCCCTTGACTGTTTTGTTGTTTTATTAAAGGTATATGTCTTAGTTAGGATTTCTCTTGCTGTGAAGAGACACCATGACCACAGCAACTTTTATAAAGGAAAACATTTAATTGGAGATGACTTTCAGTTTTAGAGGTTTAGTCTATTATCATTAGGGCAGGAAGCTTGGCTGCTTATAGGAAGACATGGTGTTGGAGAAGAAGCTGAGAGTTTACATCTGGATCCTGAGGCAGCAGAAAGAGACTGTGACACACTGGCCAGGCTTGAGCTTCTGAGACCTCAAATATCATCTCCCTAGTTACACACCTCCTCCAACAAAGCCACAGCTACTCCAACAAGGCCACACCTCCAAATAGTGCCAATCCTATGAGCATATGGGGGTCATTTTCTTATAAACTGACTTTCTATCTTCTTCTTCTTCTTCTTCTTCTTCTTCTTCTTCTTCTTCTTCTTCTTCTTCTTCTTCTTCTTTTTCTTCTTTTTCTTCTTCTCCTTCTCCTCCTCCTTCACCTTTTCCTCCTCCTCATCTTCCTCACTTCCTCCTCCTCCTTCTTCTTCCCCCTCTCCTTCTCCTTTTTTCTCCTTTTTATTGTATATTTTGTGTTGAGCGTACATGTATTCACACATAGGTGGGTACATGTGTTTGTGCTTGTGCACATTTATATGTGTGTATGTGCCTGTATACGTTTACAGTTGATGTCAGTCTTCCATATGATTCTTTGAAGCAGGTTCTCTTAATCAAATGTTCAGCTCACTGTGTGCATAGTTTGGCTACCCAGGTTGCACAGTATTTTCCCTGTCTCAGAATTTCAAGGCTGGAATTACAGGAGGTAATTATGTGGATTCTCAGGTTTCACAACACTGCTCTCAAGGTTGCTGGGTAATCTCTTCAACAGGTGAGCTATCCAGCGCCCAGACTGTTCTGTGATTTTATTTAGTTGAGAGAATGAAATCTACCCACATTAGTGAGTGGACGTAGGAGAATGCTTCATCCAGTCCTGCCTGGCTCCCGCAGCTGCACAGACCCAAGTAAACACACAGAGGCTTACATTATTTTTAAACTATGGCTGTGGCAGGCTTTTCGCTAGCTAGTTCTTACATCTTAAATTAACCCATTTGTATAAACCTATGTNGCCATGTGTTCCATGGCTTTACCTGTGTGCCATCACATGCTGCTCTCTGGATGGCGGAATGGTGTCTGCTCAGCTCTGCTTTCTTCTCCTCTCTCCCTAGTTAGAATTTCCCACCTAACCTTATTTTGCCTCACCATTGACCAACAGCTTTATTTATCCACCAATCAGGGCAACACATATTCACAGCATACAGAACAACATCCCCATCAAGTGGATCTGTGTAAGACCATACATAAATTCGAATGCTAATCTGATTAAGAAACACCTCGTGCAAAGAGTGAGCAGATGCTTGGTACACTCTGGACTAGTCAAGCTACATATCTATCACAACTGAGAGGATCACAGGGCTAGTTATTTTTCTCCCCTTAGACAGCATTAGAACATTAAATAAAACACAAACATAGAGTCTAGAAAAAGATGTAAAATTCAAATGTGGAAATGTTGATTAAAACTTGAGCAGAACTTCTTTAGTGAAAGATTTAATGCTCTTGTTAGACTTTAAGCTGTTACTGAAGAGAAAGTTTCCTTAAACAGATGAAAGAAACCTAATAAATGTGGTAGACAGAATGAGAATCCTAATGTACATGTGTGGTGGTATGAGTGAAAATGTGACCCACTGGCTCAATTAACTGTACACTACACTTGCTCCCTGTTGGTAGCACTGTTTGGAGATGCTATAAAATCTTTAGGAGGTACAGCCTTCCTATAGGAAGCATATCTCTGAAGGTGCTCTCTCTCTCTCTCTCTCTCTCTCTCTCTCTCTCTCTCTCTTCTCTCTGCTTCCTGTGTGTGGATGAAATGGAATCAGCTAGCTTTCTGCTCGTGCCTTTGTGCCATGCCTTCCCCACTATTATGTACTCCTCTCTGGAGTCATAAGCTAAAATAAATGCTGTTTTCCTTAAATTGCTTTTGGTCATGACATTTTATCCCATCAACAGAAAAGCAACTAACACCACAAGTAAAGATGATTAAGAAAGTAAAGCAAAATAAGAGATGCAACAATATTTAAGAAAATGATGACTGGATTTGATTATAGTCTACTTGTTTGACAATCTTCTTTCTATTATTAATAGGGACAGTAAAGATAAAAACTATAAATGCTAAAAAAATCTGAGTGGAACATATGTGGGAAACAATTACACTCAGAGCAAAACCAAGTCTGTAAGAAAGTTAAGAATTTTCTCTCTGTGTTCCCCAGACCCAATCTCCCAATCTCTTCCCTAGCTCTGCAGTAGATCACCTGCTATGATCTCCTACCCCTACCTGCCCATATCTCTACTGGATCCCACAGACCAACCCCCTCCTAACCTCCCTATCCCCTACTGTCTCTGGTCTCTGTATCCCAGCCCCCAACTCCAGCAGGCACCCCTGCTCAAACACAAGTCAAGTCCATCAGAAAACCAGGTAGGCTACCTGTAGACCTTCTCCCTTCTCTNTCTGTCCTCCAGACTCAATCTCCCAGTCTCATCCCTAGGTCTGCAACAGATCACCAGCTGCAGCCTCTCTTCCCATTCTTTCCACATTGTCTATAGATCCCCTACAGACCAGGCCCTGCTAACCTTCCTAGCCCCACTTGTTGCTTTGTCCCATCCCCCCAACTCTAGAAGGCACCACCTGCTAACTCAAGGGCCACTCATCCCAGGACAAGTAAGCAGAAAGCAGACACACATGTCTCCTACTGCTCCTAAGATTCAATGCCCCAGTCTCATCCCTACCTCTTTAGACCACCAGGCATTAAAGCTGGGTATCACAATGACAGAAACAAAAGAAAGCTTACAAACTCATGGAAACAAAACCACTCTCTACTNAATAAGAATGGGTAAAGACAGAAGTAAAGAAAAGAATTAAAGATTTTCTAGAATTCAATGAAAATAAATATACAGTATACTCAAACTTATGGAACATAAGGAAAGCGGTGCTAAGAAGAAAGTTCATAGCACTAAGTGCCTTCATAAAAAAAAATGGAGAGATCTCATACTAGCAACTTAATAGCACACCTGAAAGCTCTAAAACCAAAAGAAGTACACAGCACATCCAAGAGAAGTAGATGGCAAGAAATAATCAAACTGAGGGCTGAAATCAATAAAATAGAAAAAAGAGAACAATATAAAGAATCAACTAAACAAATGCTGGTTCTTTAAGAAAATCAAGAAGATAAACACATCCTTATACTAACTAACCAAAAGGCAGAGAGAGAATATCCAAATTAACAAAATCAGNAAAAAAAGGGGGATATAACAACAGACACTGAGGAAATCCAGAAAACCATAAGGATATACTTTAAAAACTTGTATTATACCTTATTGGAAAATCTAAAGCATTTACAATTTTCTCAATAGGTACCAGTCACCAAAATTAAATCAAGATCAAGTAAACAACTTTTAAAAACCTGTAACCCCTAGTGAAATAGAAACAGTCATTAAAAGTCTCCTGAAAAATAAAAAAAATAAAAAAAAAAGGTCCAGGACCAGATGATTTTAGTGCAGAATTCTACCAGACTTTCAAAGAGTTAACGCCAATACTCCTCAAATTATTCTACAAAATAGAAATAGAAGGGACATTGACCAGTTCATTCTATGAGGCTTCAATTACCTAAACTACATAAAGACTCAACACAGAGAATTACAGGCTAATCTCCATTATAAACATAGATGCAAAAGTACTCAGTAAAATACATGGAAACTGAATCCAAGAACACATTGAAAAGATCATCCACCATGATCAAGTAGGCTTCATCCCAGAGATGCAGGGATGATTCAACATATGAAAGTTGGTAAATGTAAACCACCTTATAAACAAACTGAAAAAAAAGAAAACCACATAATCATCTCACTAGATGCAGAAAAGGCCTTTGATAAAATCCAACACTGCTTCATGATAAAAATCTGGAGATATTAGAGATAAAAAAGGACATACCTAAGCATAATAAAAGTGATTTACATAAAGCTGACAATAATATCAAATTAAATGGCAAGAATTGTGGAGGCCCAAATTACTCAGGGTCAGAGAATCTGCGCTTGCTTTACCCAAGAGGGCTACATAAAGTGATGATTTGACCATGGTTATCAGCTTTACAATATAGTACTTGAAGTTCTAGATATGGCAATTAGANAGCTAAAAGATATCAAGAGGATACAAACTAGAAAAGAAGTAATCAAGTATCATTATTTGTGGATGATATCATAGTATACATAATTGACCCTAAAAAGTGCACCAGGGAACCCCTACTGCTGATAAACACCTTTAGGGAAGTGGCCNGATACAGAATAACTGCATAAAATCAGTAGCCCTCCTATATATAAATGACAAAGCAATTGGAAAAGAAATCAGGGAAGCAGCACCTTTCACAATAGCCTCACATAATAGAAAATACCTTGGAGTAACTTTAACCAAAGCAAGTAACAGTCTTGTATGATTAAAAACTTGAAGTCTCAATGAAAGAAATTGTATAAGATATCAGAAGATGAAAAGATCTCCCATGCTCATGGATCAGTAGGATATTACATGGGTCATAGTAAAAATGCCCATTCTACCAAAAGCAATCTACAGATTCAATTTAATCCTTATCAAAATTCTAACACAATTCTTTACACACATTGAAAGGACAATTCTCAACTTCATATGGAAAAAGAAAAAACCCAGGATAAAATGATCCTGAACAATAAAACAATTCTGGAATGTTCTACCATTTCCAATTTCAAGTTGTAATACAGAGGTATAGTATTAAAAACTGCATGTTATTGGCATAAAAACAGACTTGTTAGTCAATGGACTCCAACTGAAGACCCAGTCATAAATCCACACACCTATGAACACATGATTTTTGATAAAGAAGCCAGAAATAAAAACGAGAAAAAAGACAGATTTTCAACAAATTGTGCTGGTCAAGCTGGATTTCTGCATGTAGAAGAATGCAAATAGATCCATACCTATCCCTGCACNAAACTCAAGTCTCAGTGGATCAAAGACCTCAACATAAATCCAGATATGCTGAACCTGATAGAAGAGGAAGTGGGGAATAGCCTTGAATGCACTGGCACAGGAGATTACTTCCTGAAGAAAACACTGATAGTGTAGACACTAATATTAAAAATTAACAAATTGGGCCTAATGAAACTGAAAAGCTTCTGTAAGGCAAAGACACCATCAATAGGACAAAACAGCATCCTACAGAATGGGAAAATGTTTTTACCAACTCTATATCAAATAGAATACTAATATCTAAAATACATAAGAAATTCAAAAAAGTAGCTATCAAAAAACCAAATAATAAAATTAAAAATGAGATACATATATAAACAGAGAATTCTCAGTAGAGGATCTTAAATGGCTGAGAAACACTTAAATAAATGTTCAATGTCCTTAACTATAAGAGAAATGCAAATCAAAATTACTTTGAGATTCCATCTAACACCTGTCAGAATNACTAAGATCAATTACACAATGACAGCTCATGCTGGTGAGGATGTTGAGTAAGGGGAACACTCATCCATTGCTGGTGGGAGTGCAAACTTATACAAGCATTATGGAAATCAATATGGCAGTTCCTCAGAAAATTGGCAATCTACTTCAAGACCCAGCTTTACTACTCTTGGATGTATACCCAAAGAATGTTCCATCCTACCACAAGGACACTTGCTTATCCATATTCATTGTGTCCTTATTAATAATAGAAACTGGTAACAAACAAGATACCCCTCAACAGAAGAATGGATAAAGAAAATGTGGTACATTTACACAATAGATTATTACTCCACTGTTAAAAACAAAGATATCATGAAATTTTCAGGCAAATGNTTGGAACTAGAAAATAAATCATCCTGAGTGAGGTATCCCCTACCCAGAAAGACAAATATGATATGTATTCACTTATAAGTGGATATTAGCCACTAAGTAAATGATAATCCAACTATAATTTGGGGACACAGGGAAGTTAGGTAAAGAGGAGTTGTCTAGGTGGGACCCATTTGTCCCAAGATGGGGGGAAATAGAAAAGATGTTAACAGCAGACTGGAGGCAGTTGGGGATGGGAGTAGGTGGGTTCATCTGGTAGCAGGGTGATGGGGTAGAGGGAGAGAGTGTGGGGAGAGACAGCTAGAATTATGAGGAGGGCATTTGTATGATGGTTTGGAAACTTAGTTCAATGGAAACTTCCTGGAATCTATGAAGATGGTCCTAATGAGGATTCCCAGTAATGGAGGATACAGAGTCCTAACTGGCCATCTCTTACAGCCAGGTGACGCTTCCAGTAGAAGGACTAAGTTGCATTCTGTTGAGTTGTTGGCCAAGAGGTTACCATGTAAATCCCCAAACAACCAGGCTGTTGCTAAGACAAAAAGTTGCTTTCCACAAACTGACTATGGAACTCCAATGCCAAGAACAGCACCCACACAACTCATTGAACATTGAGAAATTGACCTGGTGACTACATAGAGCCCTAACCCCTACATTCTAGTCTCTTTGGTGTTGGAAGGTACTCTGCAGGTTACCGAAAGAGAAGCATGGACAACAACCCAGCTAAAAAAGCCTTTGACCTACAATCTATCCTGCCTGCAAAATATGCTAGGGCAATGCTGGCACAGAACTTCTATGAGCTGCCAAGCAATGTCTGATTTTACCTAAGGCCCACTCAAGGAGAAGGAACCCACACCTGACAGTGCTTTGGTACCCAAGAACCAGAGATATATTTGAGTGTATTGAAATGGAGGGTTATTTTTGCAAGATCATTTTTATTGTAGAAACCAAAAATATTCAATGGTGTGAAATCCCTAAGGGTATATCTATCTGAAATTAAAAGCATTAGTGAAATTCTATCTCTATAGGGGAATTCCAGCGACCCTATGAAGAAATACTCTGCTAAAACATCAAACCCCACATTATAGCCTATCAGTAAATCATTTTACAAGGCTGACAATTGCTTCAGCAACTCCAGTTTTTATTTTGTAAAAGTTGTCTGAAAAATTTCTGACTATTAATCTGTGATGTATCTTCTCTGTCCCTTAGGCCCCTGTCTTCCTACAAATGCCTACTGGTGGTGTCAGTTTCCAATGCCAGCCCCAAACCAGAACCAAGAAAATAAATAACTAAATAATTATGTAGAATTTGTTGTATCTAGTATTAACATCCTTCTAGTGTGAATGCAGTTAAGTACAAGAAATCTGAATAGAGAGTTCCAAGGTTTTTGGCAACCATACAACAATTAATATGAGACTATCCAGTGATTCGGGGGTGGTTGGCTCCTTAATGGATTTCATAATTCTGGTAATTAGGTTCAAGTTCATGCTGATAGTCTTGACTTTAAAACATATTTGTAGAATTAGACTGTAGTCATGATTGGCAAAATGCCTACTTTTATAACAACTTTTCCTTTATCTAGTCTATAATATTTTTGCTTTGTCATTAATTTTTACAGCTGGAAGTTCCTATGTTAGAAAGGAAATATGATTACTTTAGTTNTTATTTTATCATCCACATGAGAACTTTTGCATCTAATGTGCTGAGGCTTTGCCTTTGTAACTTACCTTCAACTTTTATTTCTTTAGAAGGAGATCCTCAACTAAAAACTGTTTAGTCTATTCTGCTTGCCCACAGACACAACCACATATGTTTATTGTCAACAAAGAAAAACTGAATTTACTTGTAATTTTATTATTATATATTTTATTAAAATTAGTAGTGAAATGAAAAAAATTAGTATGTATTAATCCAGGAAAATCATTATTAGAGTACTATACTAAGTCTAATACAACCTCTAACATACACTTATTCTAGAGTATGAAGTAATTCTATCAACATTATATAAATTTATACAAACATATTTATATCAAAGGCACTTTCAGTTACATGATATAACATTGTTTTATGAGTCACCAAGGTGTCCAAAATGCTGTTAAGTATTGTAAGTTAGAAGACAAACTTCTATATTAAAATGTAAATATAGTTATTTTTCTAATTGACTTTTAGAGATATATGACTATCTCATAAACAGTTTGATTATTTTCTTGTGGCAAAGTATTCATATTTATATTGCTTTTGGTGAGGCATGTTATATGAAAATCATATAATACCATTGATGACAATCTCATTGTAAGCTGCAGATATGTTTTTAACTAGTTAATGAACCAAATATGTTTTCTTGTTATGTTATTGAGAAGTATATTGAGGATACTTTTTATGCAGCATTTTTTCCAGAGCCATTTGAATCAAGAAATTTAGTAAAATAACTATCCTTTCTTATAGATAGATATATGGGAGATTAAATATGGTGATTTATGGGGGAAATTCTGCTTCTAGTAATGGTAAAGTAGTCCCTATCAAATATTTCCTCCACTGACTGTAGTCTCTGAAGGAATTTATTTTAAAGTCAATTTTCTGTTGGAAAGCGTGAATGACAAGGAGCAGACAGAAGATACTAAAGGGAATCTTCAGCTATAAGGCTGAAACAGTGCTCAATGAGTTTGTCATTTGTGTATGTGGTTTTTTTTTGTATATGTGTGTGTAGTGTGTGTGTGTCTGTGTGTGTGTGTATGTGTGTGTGTGTGTGTATGTATTTATATTCTTCTGTGAGCAAGCCCCCTCAGCAAAATGTGATAAAAGCTTAGAAAACTAAAGCCTTCTTGCTTATAGGGTTACAGGAGAGAGTTCCAGTTTCATACACAAAATCCTTCCTAAGCTCTGACTTCACAATTGTTCATTTATGTAGAAAAACTGGAAGGACCCAGACAGGCCTAAGCCATTTTGTTGCGAGCCTGCTGCCTCATTGCTCAGCAAAGTTGTAAGTTCCAGCTTAACCAATAGAACCAAGAGCTACTACAAACAAAGCTTCATAAACTTTGAAGAATATAACCATAACTGGAAATTCAAAAATAAAGCCCTCTGCAATGCCCAAGACATAGAAAATTTAACTTTCAATCAAGAAGAAATTCAATTAACCCAAGAGGACCCATAGTTTGGAATTAAACAATGAAAGAATAGTAAAAGAGCTTTTGTAATTATGTAATAGACAAAAAAAAAACCAAAACAAAACATAATGTTCATTCAGACAAGAACTCTCAAGAGATAAAACAATGAAAATTATGAAATTACCAATTTTTCTAATGTAAAGCAGTGTCTGGGATAATCTATGTAATATCCTTATATCAACTGTAATTGCCACTAACAAACAAAAGAGGAAGGATGAAGCAAAGAGAGGAGTGGACGGAGGAAGGAACAAACACTGCCAAATGCAAGGGAAAAAAAGCATCTTTAATCCCCAAATGCTTTTAACATCAATAACAAAGTCATGCAGGACGCTTGGGTTCCTGAAGCAAACATCACTCCCTAGCTGATTGAGACACTTGTTCTTTGAGAATTTCCATGTGTACACAGGTGATCTAACTCTTTTTTACACTGATCTTTANCTCTACTTTTCCTGTATACTTACTTTTGCAACTATGGGTAGTTGCTAATGTACTTCAAAGCATTTGGCTATAACAAAATGCTCTTTTAAATACAGGACACATACTGTGATATATCATTTGGTTTTTTATTTGGATACTAGGTAGCAAAATTTGACATGTAATACCCTCCATGCTACCCTAAAGCAAAACAATAGCCAGCTATATCTCTAACACATCTTTATTCTTTTACCTTCACTTTCCATTAGTAACTTTCAACATACAGAGTTAATAGCTATGGGCAGAATTAGCAGTAATCTGCATAGAGGAGAGACCAGTGTTTTCCTCTAACGTGTTGTACCAATTACTTTGACAAAACTGTGTAGATTAGTACAAAATGTCACTGCTAAATATCTGGTGGAATGAGAAATGTGATGACAGTTTTCTAGAAGAAATTAATGGTACTAGATGTCATTAAACAGGTATAAGTATGTTTATAGGCATATTTCTATATTTTATGACAATTTCTGCTAAAGATAATTACCTCAAACTTTTATAATCTAAAACCTTTTAGTAAAAACTCAGATAAAAGAGCTAGAACNGGGGCTGGAGAGATGGCTCAGTGGTTAAGAGCCTTGGCTGTTCTTTTGAAGGACCTGGGTTCAATTCCCAGCACGTACAGGACAGCTCACAACTGTCTGTAGCTCCAGTTCCAAGGGATTTGGCATCCTCTAGATTTTATGGAACAACCATGTTGCTTATATGCATATAATCATAGGTAATGGTGATATATAATCAAATAGAAAAGAAAACAATGACATGCTTCATGCAATGTCCATTCTTTGCTAGGTAGAGATAACATTTCTCATAAGGAATTATATTACTTTTACTTATGCTTATTTTCAGGGAAATAGGACATTAATTTCTCACAAAAATATATTCATATATATTGGGTATATACCTGTGTGTGTGTGTATGTGTGTGTCTATTCTATTTTAAACTCCATGAGTTATAATAGAATTTTTAAAGATTTCAAAGGATGATTTTAGGTAGTTACAGTTTCATATTCAGCTANTAGGCGTGTTTGTCAACCCAGATGACATTGCCAGAGGTCAGCACTGTGGACAAGAAGAAATGTTATTAGAGCTGAGACTGTTTGATGGACAAGAACTGAGCCCTAGAAGAGTAGTTTATCTCTATAATCCTTCAAATAATTATTCACATTTTGAATTAAATAAAATATAAAAGTATCTAATTGGGACCACAGTGATAATATGAATATTGACATCACCAGACACAAAGTTGGTATGTCATTTTAAACCGAAAAGAAAAGGACAAATAGGACAAGGGTAGAGAAAGAAAGGAAAGTGACCGAATGAATAGCTGGTGACATCAAAGTGAGCCTCCACATCTGAAATTGTTAAGATATATATACAATATTTTAAATAAATTTAAACTGAGAGATAATGTATGTGATCATGATGGAGATGCCAAGATGAAAACCTATGGATTGCTTCCAGGCTAATATGGTTTGACCACCCAAGAACCCCTGAAAGGCCCAGATGATCCAATATCCAAATAGCTTCAAGGCAACTGGCTCAGAAAATACAACATCACAGACTATTCCAGTCAGGACTTGACCATAATTCTTAATTTTCTCAAAATCTCCATTAAAATACAGCACTTTATCAACAAGAAGTAGCCTAGAAAACTACACCCACATTCCCAAGAAATAGATTATGAATGTTTGTTTTTGTTTAGGTTGTTGGTTACAAATTATTATTGGTCATAGTCAATCTTTTTCTAAAAGAAAAAAGGGGGATATGATATAGAAATGTAGGATATAGAAATGATAGAATGAAAGGACAGATTATTGAATCTACTTTTAAAGAGCANCAACTGATTTAAAATGTTTTACATTGCTATAGATTTTAGTTTATTGATACAAATTTATAGTTAATTTTGTTATACTGTATATATATTTCTACTCTCATTTAAGGTATTAAGTTTATGTAACTCATTTAAATTGTAGTGGATAATTAAAAATACAGATTAATAATTAGTCATCTATGATAATCNAACTTGTAGTCATATTAAGTTTTCTGGATATACATTGATATATTTTGATTAGGTAGGTAATCTTCAAACACTTCAAAGACCTACAAAATATGGCATCTAAAATGTTTTAAAAAGTTAGATTTTCTGGACAGTAAGACATGTCTGCTCCTGGCAACACTGATTTACTTCAAAGAGAAAGATGGGCGTCGAAGACACTCTGTATGGAGTTTATCTTCTTCTTGGGAAAAATAACCATTTGGGCAAGAGGATGTTCTTGCCTGGACTGCTTGAAAACATGTTGTATCGACTGTACATGCAGGACCGATAGGAAGGTGACCACTGAACTTTGCAAGATGAGATGGTCCTTCAGGTTCTTGCTTCACAGAAGAAACTGCCAGACATTCTACAGGACACAGAGAGAAGCAACTGAGAGATTCTAGACCTGTAGGCTAAATAATGGATGCCCCAGTGTTGCAAAAGAACTTTGGGTAACTGTCCAGGTAGCCAGCTGTCTCTGTCATTCTAGATTTTGAAAGTTGCTTACAATGCTCTTTCTGTTTATTTAGGTAATATTATATTCTTCTGGGGTCTTTGATGTAGTTGAAAACTAGATAGTTATAGTTTTCCTTAGTTATGATAAAATATAAGTTAGATATGAATCCTTAGACTGACAAATATAGGATAGATAGAATATTTTCTTTAATTTTGCCAAATACAAATAGACTAGCCATTGTACCTGTAATTCTTGATAGGTAACTGTTTTGTTTTATCTAATTTTACTATGTTGAAGTTAAAACCTTCCTTTTAAATAGAAAAGGAAAGGGGAAATGATGGGGATGCCTTTCTGTACACTGTGAATATNTGTTGTTTTGATTTGTAAATAAAATGCTAATTGGCCAGTAGCCAGGCAGGAAGTATAGGTAGAATAAGTGGACAAGGAAAATTGTGGGAAGAGGAAAAGCTGAGTGAGAAGATACCAGCCGCCACTGAAGGAACAACATGACAGCAGACTGGTAAAGGCACAGAACACGAGGCAAGACATAGATTAATAGAAATGAGTTAATTNAAGTGTAAGAGCTAGTCAGTAATAAGCCTGAGCTAATGGCCAAGCAGTTATTATTAATATAAGCCTCTGAGTAATTATTTTATAAGCAGGCTGTGGGACCGTGGAGCCGGATGGGACCTGGACAAAACTTTCTCCTACATGATCATAAAAAATTTAGCTGTGCTTTCCCATCTGTGTGTTANGTCAAACTGAAAAGTGGGATATGATTTTACAGTAGAGTAACTACTGTGAATGCATGATTTGTATTTCTCATAAATTTATTTTAAAATCATTTTCTTTTTCCTACTTATTTACACATGGCTCTCAGTTTCAGGAAAATGTATGCATATGTGCCGATTCATACTGATTCCTAAGAGCTGTGTACAAATTAAACAATATAATGTGAATTTTGAATTTGTGATTCTGAAATAAGAATAGCTGTGATCTCCACAAGTCTGAGAGAGAGAAATGCATGTCATTCGTCTTTGTGCTGTGCTGCAATAGTCTAATACACCTAATAGTCATTTACGANCGTGGGAATGATGATTGAAGGAAGGAAATAATTCATGGAAGAAGATGATGGGACCATATATGTCCATCATGGCACACACCTTGTCAGCTAGGGTGGATACACAAAGCAAAGGCATCTGGACACTCATGCTACAAGGTGGATGGATGNCCCACCACACTGAGCAAAATGAAAATTTTTAACCCTTAACAATTTCCGTAGGTTTCTTTTAATTTAGTACTCTCCATTCTCCTGCAGATTCAGATCTGTTTTCTTTGGTCTACTAGATAAACTACCTAAGGGAACTGATTACTGAAAACTTAGCAAGGAGAAATCCAATTCCATTCACCTTTCCCCAAGCTATGTAATGTTTCCGTGCNATACAGGAAAGCAGACCTAAATTGGGAGGATTTATAATGCTTCTTATCTATCTAGGCTGTGTGATTTCTATTTTGTCAGTCCACTTCCTGCTTATTTTTCTACTTTTTCTTCTTTCTTTCTCCACCTTCTGCTATGTCCTTTGTTCTTCATCTCACTGGCCTCCTAGTTTAACGTCTTCTTATGTAATTTAGTTCTACTCAAGGTTTCCAGTTACTCTTTCTCTATTTTGACTCAATATTATTACACTAAAAATTAACAGTTACCAAATTAGACACACATTACTCAGAATGTCATCCATAATCAAAGATAGNCATCATTTTCTGGATTTGTCCTAGTAGCTCTCTAATTTGGAAAACAAACCAATCAGCTGNGCATCTCTCTTCCAAAATAAAGCACCAAGTTTTGTTTTGCTTCATTTTCCCCGTGTCAGGCTCCTCCAGGGTTTTGAAATCTTATACAGTTAGGATTTATCTTTTGTGTTTAGAATAGCACCACGGGTTTTACTATTTTGTGAGGTCTTCATGATATTTCCAATGAGATATGATCCCTTTTCCCTCTAAAACCACATTACACCTTTAGATGAGGTTAATTACAGTCTGTCCAGTGGTGCATCTATTTCAGTTTCCTTAAACCTGTATGATACAAGCCACCACATTGTGAGAACCCTGGTTTGCTTTGCTTTGTATTTATTATAGACCATAGCTCCATGATTTCCACAGAGTGGTCAGAAGAAGTACTGAATAAAACTAAAATATCAGCAAGCTAAATAAAACTTGGCCACCCATATCCATTTCTAGGAACTTTCAGTGTCTATGGAAAGATTGGATACCTATNTAGGGAATCCCTCACCACAGCATGACAGCCACTGTCTGACTCAGAGCACACATGTGGGTGTCTTCTAAGTGGAACAATCTCTGTGGTAGTCTACTCTTTGAAAGATATATTTGAATGACTGTTATCAGTGGAAAGGCATTTTCATTCTTTTTCCATACACGTCTGGCCACAGAGGGGAATCCTGATGACTCAAATCATAGAAACATTTATTTGTTCCCAGCAATTTTTCATCCTGAAACCCATCCTGCCTACTGAATCAGGAAAAAGAAAGGAAAGGAGAGAATGATGGGTAGACCTGGCAAGTGGCCCAGACATGTGTCCACACTACTGACCCTCTAGAGGAACAAGGAAGATGAGGAGTTAAGACACTAAAATAGATATTTTCCTGGTAAGTCTAAGTTTTGAATTAGTAAATTCCATATAAAATGTCACAGAATATTTTAGTTCTACAATGTAATATATATTAAACCAAACAATTTAATGTAATTTCTTAACAAAAATTTAAGTCTTTTGTAGGGGCTGGAAAGATGGCTCAGCTATCAGAGAATTTGGATTCCATTAAATGGACCCGTATAAGGTAGCTCACAATGGCATGAAACCAGTTTGAAGAGGTTCCATGCCCTCTTCTGGTCTCTGGGGCACCAAGTACATGCAGACACTCACACATACACACAAAAAACATAAATCTTTAAAATAATGTTATATACATGAGTTGATATTTCTATATAGAGAATATTTAAGAATATGTATCAACTCAGGTGGTCATGATATCATATATATGTATGTATATATGTACATGTATATATATATGTATATTATAGGAGAGACACATTACTAGATAGTTATAGTATATATCAGACTCTATTAAATTATATTAAATAATGNAAACATTATAATCTATAGGACTAATATAACACATGCTTCCTATAAATTATAGATTATTAAATGTATCAACAATTTTTTTCTGTCTCTTCTAGTATTCCCCAACCTTGTCTCCATCCGTACCTAGTCCTCCCATTTCCCACCTCCATCCACCCATAGCTATCTATTCTATTTCACTTTCCTAGAGATATCTATCTGCCCCCAACCTCAATTCCTTACTCTACAACTAGCCTCTATGATTATATGCACTGTAGTTTGGTTACCATTGATGTTTACATAATGGGATATTACTTATACATTAAAGAAATGAAATCATTATATTTTTGGATAAATACTTGGAACTAGAAAAAAATAAACCTGGGTGAGATAACCCAGACCCAGAAAGACAAATATGGTATTTATTCACTTATATATGGATACTAGCTGCAAATAACAATTTTGTGAATTAACTCTATCTTATTATTTCTCTTTGTGCAAGTATAGATACTTTGCAAATAAACTAGGTAAGACAGATACTAATGTGCCAAATACTAATATATACACATATGCTTAGAAAAGAAATAAACTATCCAGAAATAGCAATGAAATTTTCCAGATACATTGTGGACAGTGCTGTGTGAATAGTGTCTGAAGCTATTATATTTAATACTGGAGTTCTGGATTGAGTACAGATCCTAGATACATAAGGTAACAAACAATAGAATAGAACCAATACACTAATTCAGTACAGTTGGAGGATAANGAGCCAATTTTCAAAAATCAAAAATCAGTAGCATTTCCANATATTAACAATTAACTATCTCAAATAGGTACCAAGGTTATTCCATGTACAATGTCATTAAGATACACTTAGTGTTGGAGTTCCTGGCCACTGCACATGCACAGTCCAGTAGCCAAGCAAGGGGCCTTACATCCTACATTATTTGTGTGCTGTATGATCACGTAATTTGCACATAGCATGATCATGCAATCTATGCGTATGCATGAAGTAGCTCCTTAAAAAGCAGACCAGACTCCTCCCCTTCCTCATTCTCTTTTTCTCTTTCACAAGCCTGGTCACATTATTTTTTGTTTCCCTCTCTCCCCCTAATAAAACTGTGNTAATGGGTTCCATCGTACCTCATGGCTTTTCTTGCACAGTAAACAGCGCCACTACCATTGCACCACCCCCACCACATTACCAACACTTAGAAACAAATTTAACTCAGAAGGTGAAGGATCTATACAAAAAAGACTCTAAAGTCTTAGTGAAGGAAGTTAGAGTCAGCAATGTGAATGGAAATATGCTCTGCACTCACAAATGAAAATAACTGATGTCCTACAGGTGTCTATGCTACTCAAAGTGATCTACAAATTTAATGTAATTCTTCTTAACTCTACAATGAAAATTTGCACAGAAATTAAAAATTACTTTAAAATCCATATATTACAACTCCTAACAAACAATGATTTAAGCTACAAAAGACAAAACTGAAGACATCAAACTACTAGATCAAAAAATTCTATAGTAATCAAAATAGCACAGGCATAAAACATATGCATAAAAGTGTAATAAAACAGAGGTCAAGTGATAAGTAAAAGTTGCACATTTACACTCACTTGATATTCTGTGAATGTTACACAAACACATTACAGAAAACCTTGTTCTGTGACACACAAGGCTGGGAAGCTGAATAGTCACATGCAGAATGAGTTAAGATGTTCTAACAGTATATAGAAAGATCAATTCAGGTGGGCATTATTATCAAGGTTTTTGGGGTTACAGCCCCTCAAAAGCCCTCNCTAAGGGTCTGGAAAGAATCTACAACCAGCTGATAATCTAATCTTTGTCAATATAAAATGAATCTATGCACATGAAACTCTTTAGTCCATTCATTTTATTTTCCTGAATCAAGATTCTATCTATACAGCTTCAATTCTATTCTTATACTTAGCTCCTTTCNGTCCCTTCTCCTCCTGTACTATCCTAGTTCTAACTAAGTTCTTTTTGCCTCATCCTCATCTTCATCTTCATTTTTCCCCATCTTGATTCCTACCTGTTCCTTTCCCAAAACCAGCCCTTGACCTGCCAAGCAGCCTGACTCTTATCATTCCAAGACAAGCTTCCAAAGTCCCTACGAGAGCCCTGATAGCCAGTTTCATTTGCAACTCAAAAGGGGAGTGAGTAGAGGAGGTGGGGTCAGATAAGGCCTGGAAGAAGTCAGAAAGGGAATTTATGTGCTCAAAATATATTCTTATAAGTGGTTAGGTGAAAGGTTACGAGTCTATCATAAATGTGCACAAACTACAATCTTACAGGTGGTTAGGTAAAAGAGTCTGTAAGTCACTAAAATAAAACTGCCTCTATTTTCCTATGCCACCATATACAGGTAGGATGGGGTAACTCTGCTTAGAGCTAGAAAGCCGTCTTAAAGCTACATCGCACCTGGTATGCAAAAAACCCTTTTGNTCTGAGTCAATTGCTCTGGAATGCCATTTGGGCTGTGAGAGAANGGAGAATCTGAGCTTCACGTGCACAAGAAACAAAGCTGTGCCTAGGAGACAGGNGGTGTCTCCCTGATGGTATTTACCTTATTTCAGGAGACAGCAGTTGGTCTGTTTGAAGTTTTTGGCCTAGGATGCTAAGTAAAATACACTGTTAAAAGTTCTTGATGAAGTTGTGAACGCACATGAAACTCATAGCAGAAAACAGCTCATATATTAATAAAGCTGAATAACACCAAATACTCCTTGAGATTTTGGTTCCTCCAGAAGAATGCTTATTCAGCTGAATTCTTACTACATTCCGGCAGCTTGTAACACATTATAGCATATGTCTGAAGCTAGGTAATCAAGAGGCACTCAGCCAGCTGAGATAAGAATATTGTGTGTTCAAGACCATCCCAGGATATGTTTCAGTATCTTGTCCCCAAAATAGAACGTATCAACTGAAAGTGAATTCAATTATTAAGTAGAAGACTTGAAAATGTAAAAATGATGAGGTTGGAGACACGGCTTAGTGGCACTTGCTGTTCTTCCAGAGAATCCAAATTCAGTTCCCAGCACCTGTGTTGGGCAGCTCACAACCACCTGTAACTAGGTCCAATGGATTTGTGCATAGACAAACAGAATTATANCAATCTGAAAACTTCTGCACAGCAAAAGAAACAACCATTGACATGAAAAGGCAGCTTGTGGAATGGAGGAAGGGTTTTACAAGACATAAAATGTTAAAACTTGATAAAATGTTAATAACCACAATACAAATAATTCAATAGCAATATTAAATTTTAAAATGAAAACAGATATAGGGTAGAGATTTTTTCTAAATAAAATATGAAAATGGACAAAATGTATATGAGAATATGTTCAGCATCACTGATCATCAAAGAAATGCAAACAAAATAAACTTAAGGAGATATCATTTCACATTGATTCTAATAAAATCAAGATAAAATAAGCCAATAAAATAGAAGATAGTAAGGATTACCATGGCTCCTGATGAAATGGAGCCCTTCTGGCCTATTTGGTGGAACTTAGATTAGTTATAGCCATTATAGAAAAATNTGTGAAGTTTTCATTAAAACTAAAAATGGAATTATGATATAATCCAGCTATAACATTTCTGCACATACATCAAAACAAAAATCAATTTGGCTCATCAAGAANTTACCTGGTGTTAAATAAAACTTCAAAATTTATCTTTTATAATTGGAAGATTGAAGTTCTTACTAAGCTAGGAAATAATTTTCTAAATAAAATGCATTAATAAATGAGACCATTTGAAAAAGAGCAAGTGTGGTAATATGGGGTATTAGAGGGATTCCTTTGAAAAGAGTGATGATGGTTTCACACTTGATAATTCTATTCATTCACCATGACCATTGCAAATCTTAAAAAAAAAACAAAAACATTTAGTTGGAGTTCCACAGTTCAGAGATTTAGTACATTATCATCATGACAGGATGGTAGAAAGCAGGCAGACATGGTGCTGCAGTGGTAGTTGAGTTCTACATCTGGATCTGAAGGCAACAGAAAGAGAAGTGACACTGGACCAGGCTTGAGCATCTGAAACCTCAAAACCCACCCCCAGTGACACTTCCTCCAACAAGGCCATAATTACTTCAACAAGGCTATACATCCAGTAATGCTACTCCCTTGAGTCTATGGGGGCCATTTTCACTCAAACCACCACATTCTACTCCCTAGCCCTATAGGCTTATAGCCATATTATAACGCAAAATTCATTTAGTCTNACTTCAAAGTGCCCATATTCTTTCAGTCTCAACAATGTTTAAAGTTGGTAGTTCAAAGTCTCTTCTGAGATTCATGAAATCTCTTAACTGTAATCCACTCTAAAATCAAAATGAAAAGTAGACCACATACTTCCAACATATAGTAGCACAGAATAGATATTACAGTTCCAAAAAGAAGGAGAGGGAGCATAGTGAGGAAATACTGGACTAAAGCAAGANCAAAAATGAGTTGAGCAAACTCCAAACTCTGCATCTNCATATCTGATGTCAAAGCATTCTTCAGATCTTCAACTCCTTTCAGTTTTATTGACTGCAATACATTTATTTCTTGTGGTCTGGCTCTACTCCCTGTTAGCAGCTTTCCTCAACAGCTTTCCCATGACTCTGGCATCTCCAACATGGGATTTCTAAGGCAATCAAGGCTTCAGCATCATANCTTCACACAGTGGCCTCTCTAGACCACCATGCAGAGACACTCCTGACACATGCCTGGCCTCAGCAGCTTTCCTTAGTCATGAAAGGAGATTCCCAAACCTCTTTCTTGTGTCCTTGACTCTAAGGCCAGAACCATGTGTCCAAAGCTGCCAAGTTCTGCTGCTTGCTGGGGCTGAAATATGGCCCTCTTGTTCAAATACATTTTCATCAGCTTTCTGTTCTCAATGGTTTCCTCCATTGCTTAATCCTGGCTGCCCTGGAACTCACTCAGTGGAACAAGTTGGCCTTCAACTCAGAGACCTGACAGCCTCCGCCTTCTGAGTTCTGGGATTAAAGGTATGCACCCTCATCCTGGTCCTAAGCTTTTCTTTCATTCTTTTCCACAAACAGGAAGCTTAGTTAGGTGGGGTCTTGCTCTGAGGTCACCACTCCCTTTATTCCACTTGGCATCAGGCTTTTCTTTAATCTGTTTACACTTCCTGGTGCTACTTTTCTCCTCCCACTGTACATTTTGTATTTTTCCTTGTTCAATTTGCTCCTGTTCATTATAGACCCCCATAAGACAGGACACCAATAGCCACACAGCACAGTCAATGCTAGGTTGTTTGGAAATGTCCTCTCTCAAAGCTGTTAATCCATAACTCTTCAATTTAGCCTCAGGCAGATATTTCAGGGCAGAAAGCAGCCATACTCTTCACCAAAATATCACAAGAATGCTTTTTAGGCCACATATTAATATTCTTCACCTTTGAAACCTCTTGATCCCAGCCTCCACAGTTCAACTCATCCTCAACACCACTGTCTTCCACGCTCCTACTAGTATGGACCAGTAAGTCCTGCTTAAAGTGTCCAGTCCCTTTTCTATTCCAAAGCCCCAAATTGTTTCATATTCCTCCAGGCAAAAACATGGTCAGACCTATCACAGCAATATCCCAGGGTGTGGTACCAATTTCTATCTTAGGATTTCTACTGCTGTGAAGAGACACCATGAAGAGACACTACAGCAAATCTTATAAAGGAAAACATTTAATTAGGAATAACTTATAGTTCAGAAGTTTATTATTGTCATGGTGGGAAACATGGCAGTTAGCAGGCAGACATGATGATGGAGAGGTAGCTAAGCATCCAGATCTGAAGGAAGCAGAAAAAGAGAATGACACAGGACTTGGCTTGAGCATCTGAAACCTCAAAATCCACCCATAGTGACACACTTCCTCCAACAAGGCTACATCTACTCAAACAACTCATTTCCAATAATGCCAATTCCTAAGAGTCTATGGGGGCCATTTTCACTCAAGCCACGATACCTACTAAGTCTAGTTACAGTTGAGCATGTCATGGGTTTAAAGCCATCCACTGGAGCATTGGAATACTATCAGTGATCATATCTTCAGTGATGAATCATTTTTCCTCCCCAGCAGCTATGTACTGCCAATAGCTTCTTTTCTGATTAGAGGTTACAAAGATGACAACTGCTAATATTTGACATCCATAAAGCATTTCAGCATTAAAAATGAGACCCTTGAAGTTGATGACATTTAAGTACCAGTTTGCCCCATTCCAGTGAAGTGATTGGTCTTTAAATGATACAATCTAACTAATTTTGTTTGGTTTTGCTTTATTTTCATTTAGNNGAGGATCAAAACATTTGGTTGTGATTAAATATTCCAAATTTCCAAATTTATAATTATATATTCCTGTTTCAATTTTTAACACTTTAAATGATTGGAACATTTACAAATAAAGACAGTAGTAGGTCANTCATATTATTCTTACNCTATTTTGAAAATTTCAAGCTTTATAAAAAGTTTCNGTGGAATTCATAAAATTCCTTATCATGAACAATAGTAGTACTTCACACTTCAGTCTAAGTTAGGCTAGCACTCTGCCCTTGCTGTACTGGGCAATTACTAGTTCCTAGTTACTGCTTAGCACATGTCTAATATAAGCAATAAAACTATAGCTCCCTAAAGCAATAATTAAAATTTTGCATTTCAGAAGAGGCTCATTAAAGCCAGATGATTAGCTTGGCTCATAGCATGAACTGACTAAAACGTATCCACTTTAAATCTATAGTGTTATTTGCTAACATCACAGAATCACAGATTCAGGACTTGAAGGTCCTCCAAAGTTTATCTAACCTCTTTTAT
>LZPO01035244.1:21693-34941 GCA_001675575.1 Neotoma lepida
TTGGTATATCAGCTGGAACATAGCCTGTAAGTCATTCTAATAAATACCAACACACACACACACACACACACACACACATACACACACACATACACACAAAAAATATAAAACAGGAAAATATTACCAAAAAAACAAAATAAGAAAAAAGAAAAGAAAGAGAAGAACAGGAAGATGAAGGTTTACCATATCTAAGCTGCTATTTTTTAAGGCCTTTATCATTCACAGCCTCATTTGATTCTGGCTCATTATATATTGTATTGTCCCACCTTCCTCAAGATCAGAAACTGTATTATGAACTAGAAGACAAAAAGTTTCACAGGTATCAAATCCATGGGCAGAATCCTTATCAAACTCATACTGCTGGTAATGTGGCGGCAGCGTACGGCGCAATGGTAGCAGTGCTGTTTACCATGCGAGAAAAGCCACGAGGTACGACAGAACCCATTACCAGAGTTTTATTAGGAGGAGAGAGGGGGAGACAGGAAAGAATGTGACCAGGCCTGTGAAAGAGGAGAAGAGGAAGAGGAAGGGGAGGAGTCTGGCCCACTTTTTAAGGAGCTACACCACGCATGTGCATAGATTGCATGATTACGCTGCACAAAAATTACGTGATCAGGCAGCACATGGATTACATCGTAGTAGGGCCCCTTGCTTGGCTACTGAACTGCGCATGTGCGGTCACTTAGCTGGGGCAGTGCCCAGGAATTCCAACACATACTTTTTAGTTCTTGCCATATTAAACTTGTAAACTTGTATCTAGTTTTTTTCCTAATATTTTCCAGATGAATTCTGACTAAATAATAACACTAAATTGTTGCTTTACAAAAATATCCAGTGTTCCAAGGTAGCATTAGAAAGAAAAGAACGTGAGTCAATGACTGCCCTGTGCCAGGGCCTGTGTAAAGTGTGGGTGGAGCAAGTCCTGGGTGCCCCGAAGAAGTAGGTGGAATCTTGGAACTAGCCCGTTGCCTCACCTATGAGCCCTCCCAGCTTTTGGCTCAACCTACTCCTCCACACCTAACACGGCCAAATTGTCTTTCCTTACCTACTGTCGCCAAAGAAGCCTGTCCAAATTACAGCAAAGAGGTTGGAGGCTTTCTTTCATTTAGCACCTAAAATATTCCGTACTGCATGGGATGAGTCAATTCCAGGAAGCTTCAAGTATCCTATGACACTTGTTCAATGAAGTATTGGAAAAAAATTGGCCGATGCATATGAGCAGGCCAACCGGTAGGAGGTAAGAACAAAGTGTAACTTCAATAGAATATGGTTTTCAGTGTCTACTGGTTTGCAACACTCCTCTTCTCTGCCCTCCTCCTACCGTGTTCCCTTGAGCAAGTTTGTTGGCTCTAGAAAAACCCAGTGTAGACCTGCTACTCGCTTCCCCACAGCAACTGGCTTGCACCCTCCTGTGTATTCTTTTTGTGAAAGTCTGTATGTGAGGGGGGTGAGTGAGAGTGTGTGTGTGTGTGTGTGTGTGTGTGTGTGTGTGTGTGTGTGTTTGTATTATAAGCTCATTCAAATCTTTTCAGAAAATATTTATCAAATGTTTTTAGTTTTTATATTTTATGTGTAAGGGTATTTTGCCTGCACAATTGTCTGTGCACCACAGGAGTGTCTGGTGCCCGAAGAGGCCAGAAGATGTCATATCTCCTGTAACTGCACTTACAGATGGTTGTAAACCACCATGTGGGTGCTGGGAATCAAACTCAGATCGTCTGGAAGAGCAACAAGTGCTCTCAACCACTGAGTCATCTCTCCAGCCCTTAACAAATATTTTTAAAAGCACTATTTTAAACGCTATCTTCCTAACTTATCTAGTCTTCAAAGTTGGCACTGTGAGTCCAAATTTACCAATGAAATAACTGAGGTTAAGAAACTTGTATACAGGTCCTGGAGAGATGGCTCAGCAGTTAAGAGCACTGGCTGTTCTTCCAGAGAACCCAGGTTCAATTCCCAGCACCCACATGGCAGCTCACAACTGTTCTGTAACTCTAGTTCCAGGGGATCTGACACCTTCGCACAGACATACATACAGGCAAAACACCAATGCACATAAAACGAATAAATCTTTTAGCTAAGTTGAACTTCATTTGGATGTTTCCTACCTATGTGGACTGGGACATACATTTCAAGTAGTTTCTCTCATCCAGATAATGAGAATAATAACAAGAGTCTCTTGATGCAATTACTAGGTGACTATGACAAAGAGTTTGACACATTAATATTGCATGGATAACAATTCAGATGGTTTTTTAAAATTAATTTTAATTTTCAGATGATGACCAAGAATCCAGTAAATGAAAGGACTAAAACATGCAGTTACTATTAAAATGACACAGAAAATATATATTAATTCTTTTTTTATAGTTTTTATTGATACTTATTCTGTGCCAAGAGAGCTAGGAGGGGTAGGCACCTGATGTAACTTGATGCTATGGGTTTGTATTTCATCGAGTGCAAGGACAAGGGTCAAAGAATGAAGAAAGGTTTGGTACCTGCAAGGTGTGTCTGAGCAAACAGACAGGCAATCATACAGGAAAGATTCCTTATCCCGGGGAGAGCAGCACACTGGATCATGTTCAGCCGAGGTCATCCTTCACACATTGTATGTTCAAAGTATGGCAGAATATTTACTATTATAATACACCAAGTTTACTCCACCTAACAGGGGTGGGAAAGAATGACTTAGCAGTTCTGACTGATTTCTTTTTCTTTATCACCTGCAGGACCTGACCTGAAACAGAAAGCTAACTCTGGAGGCTGTGCTGGTCAGCTTTTGACCTGACACAAAGGGGCTCATCTGGGAAAAGGAAACCTCAAGAGAGAAAAACGCCTCCATCAGATTGGCCTGTGGACAGGTCTGTGGGGTGTTTTCTTGATTAATGATTGACGTGCCAGGGTCCAGCCCCACTGTGGGTGGTGCCATTCCTGGGCAGGTGGTCCTGAGTTGTATAGGGAAGCAGGTTGAACACGTCTTGGAGAGCAAGACAGTAAGCAGCACTCCTCTGTGGCCTCAGCCTCAGCTCCTGCCTCCAGGTTCCTGTTTTGGGTTCCTAACCTGGCTTCCCTCAGTGAAGAATCATGAACTATAAGCTGAAATAAAACATTTCCTACCCAAGTTGCTTTTGGTTGTGATGTTTTATTATAGAAATAGAAAGCTAACTAAGACAGAGGCCCTTTAGAAATCATTAGGCAGTTTTTGCCTGTAAGCAAAAGTGTCTTTTGAAAGTACCCACTTAGCAATTAACAATGACAAGGAGAAAGACAGAATTTAATTATATAACATGTTAGAAGCTAAGTGCCGTGAGGGAACAGAAGCAGAGGTAAGGAAGAATAAGTTTCGGACTTATACAGAAGGCCCATGGCAAGCTCCACTAAGAAGGTAAGATTAATGTTACAGGTGAAGATCTTGGGGTCATCTATGACTAGACATCCAGATGATACCAAGAAATTAGAATTCTCCTCTTGGGGTTCTTAATCTCATTGATAAAAGAATGTAAGAACGGACTCAAGCAGAAGCTCCAGGTCAATTTTATTAGTACTGAAAGAAAAACTCCTGTGGGAGGCAAACTGTAAATCTAGAGAGCTCCTCAGAGGAGGAGAGTGCAGAAGAAAAGGGGAAAAGCTATGCTATTTGAGTTACCAGCATGGAAGCTTGCCACATGACAACAGGCAGTCATATGGTGGGTGTTCCGTGGGAGCTCCAACTCAGCCCCTGGCACCCTGGCATCCCATACCCAAAGAGTCTGGAATGTTCTGGTGGAAGATCCACCTCAACTCCCCTCCCCATCTCTTTCCCCAAACATGCCGCTTCAAAGCCCACCAAACTCAGCTCCTCCCCCAGAGAGGCTCAAGACCACTCCCACAGGTATTTAAACTTCCCCTCAGAAAACAGACATGTGGTTTTCTGGTCTCTCGTCCCTGTCTCCTCTCTGGGGGGCTAGAGAATCACCTGGGAACACTTTCCCATTAAACCGGGGCTTTTTCTAATTTGGTCTGATTTGGATTGCTGCCTTGGCAGAGAGGTTTATCAGGGTGCAAAAAACTTATCAGTGGGGAGAGGGACTATAGAGAAAGAGTTAGGAAGCCTGAAGTATCAGAAAAACTATACTTGGGTTTGACCAGCATTCAAAGAGAGAGACAGAGACAGAGAAAGACAGAGTGACAGACAGAGACACAGAAAGACACAGAGAGACAGAGGCAGAAAAGGAAAGGTTGACTCAAAAGGGTGGACTGACCAACCAAACCTCACAGCAACCTCATGGTAACTTGTAGAGACTGTGCTAGTGCAGGAATTCATTCAAAGAAGGAAAAGTATAATATCTCATTCAAGGACTAATTATTCTGCCTACTTCTTTAGCATGACTTAAAGTGAGCCTACCTTCCTAGGTGGTCCCTTGGTGGGGTAATTTTCCTGTCCCAACTGCAATGTTAAGTTTCCACCCAGATCAGAAATTCAATTCTCTAGACCAAAAGGAATTTTTCTTTAATGGGCCTTTATTGTCATCTTATCAATGACAATGACAGCAATAGGAAGTGGCTGGCTCCTGCATGTTTCGAAGGTCAAGTCAATGGATTAAATTTTGGTTGATATGAGGAACATTGAGGCGGTCAATCAGTATAAGATCTGCAATAAAGTGAGCCAAGAAAGCAGAGAAGGCCTGATCCTGAGGCATGCCATCTCTTCAGCCTGTGTTTGGAAACCCTGGTCTTATGTGAGAATGAAGTAATACAAGTAAAGTTGTGTTGAGATTTTCAGTCAATATTTACTTATAATTAAATTGTATGAACTGTTAATTAAAGTGAATGAAACTATACGTGTATGAAGCTTAATCTTCTCTTTCCCATTTTATGAAATTCACTGGAAAGATAATTACATTAGGGAGCGAGAGTGATGATTCAGTTGTCAAGGGCATATACTACTTTTCCAAAGGACCTGAGTTCAGATCCCAGCACCTATATCAGGAGGCTCACAACAGCCTGTAGTTCCAGGGGGATCTTCTGGGACAGCAGCACTCAGTGCACATACATTGCCCCTATACATACACACGTATACATAACAAAATAAATCTTTTTTTGAAAAGATATATTTCATTATGTTAAAGACTTGGAGTGTAGTACTAGAGTTATACTGGTAACAGGAGTGAGAGCAAATCATTTAAATCTATCATTCTCAATTTTTTCATCAATGAGATGTTAGAACAAAAGCTTCTTTCCTTTCTACTGTGTTGTTTTGAATTAAGTCTGTAATTGGCACTGGTTTTGTTTGTGTGATTTACTCTTGCCAAAGATCATTTCCAGCAGAGATAACCTGAAGAGCATTTTATATTCATCTCCCTCGGATCCATCTCAATCTGTAAAGAAAGGACAGAGGACAAACCAGAGGATTCAGCTGGTACTAAATCAGAACATGACCCCACCCCACCTCCCCCACCCTCCACCCTCACACCCGTCAGTTGCAGGATTCCTCTGCATGTCTGATGCATTTCCTGAGGTTCAATGTCAGGTGTCTCACAGATCTGAGACTGGCATCTCCTATAGGGATTTCATCAGATTTTTCCAGTAAGGACGTGCAAGTCTGCAGGAAGAGGCAGCTCTTGCCGGTGCTGGATCACGAACCCTGCTGAGAATCTGGTATACTATCTGCTCTGTCAGGGCAAAAGGAAAGAGACATGGCTACCACCAATATTCAAAATGGAGCCCTCTCCTTTTAGGTTTTGCTGTTAATGGAAAGGGTTGGAGGCCTGTGATCTGTATCTTTGTCCTCAATGTTCTTTCCCTTGTATGTGTTGCTTTGGTACAATTTTCTTTCTTTTCCCTTTCTTTCCAGAGGTGAGGAAGGCTATGCTTTTTTCTTAACAGTATTATTGAGTTATAATTCACACTCTGTAAAATTCAACCATTTAAAAAACACAATCCAATGGTTTTTAGGCACTCAGAGTGGTGCAACCATTATTAACTTCAGAACAATTTTCTTTCTTTTTTCTATTTTTGCCCTTAAATAAGACCATGTACTTACTACAGTGATTTTAATTCCTCCTTTCCTTAGATCCATTCTACTTTCTGTCTGTTTGGATTTTTATGTTCTGGACACTTGCTATAAATGGAATCATACTTTACACAGGTGTTTGTGACCTAGCTTTCTTCACTTATCGAAATGCTTTCAAGGTTGTAGCATGACTATACACTTTCTTTTCGTGGAATGGCATGTTCTGTTTGCTTATTCATCACTTGATATATAGTCCTGCTTTTTGGCTACTGTGAGTAATTGTACTTTGCAAACAATCATACAAATTTTTGTATGAATGTGTTCTTATTTCTCTTGGTGTGTACCTTAGGAAAACTGCTGGATCTTGAAATCACTCCTTATTTTTCAGGAACAACCAAACAGTTTTCCAATGGTCACATCATTAGATATCTCTACCAGAAATGTGTACAGGTTCCAATTTTGCTACAACTTTGTTAACATCTGTTATTTTTAATTATCATTATTATATGAATAATGATAATTATTCATAGTTACTTTTCTATTGCTATGGTAAAACATCATGACCAAGGCAACTTATAGAAGGAAGGGTTTCTTTGGTTCCAGAGGGAGGAGACTATCANTGTCATGGGAAGCATCAGACATGGTGGCAGGAACAACTAAAAGCTCACATCTTGAGCCCCAGGCAAGAAACAGAGAACTCAAAAACCGGTACAAGTCTTTTGAAACCTCAAGGCCCCCAGTGACACAGGAGCTCTGAGCCTCGAGGGGCAGAGCTCTCAGCTCTTGGTTCAGTGCCTCAGCCACCAGACCTAGTAACTTTATCTCCCTTTTATTGAAAATAGATTCCCCCCCTCACATATTATATCCTGACTACAGTCTCCCCTCCCTCCACTCCTCCCCACCTCCCCTCCCACCAGGATCCACTCCCATTCTGTCTCTCATTAGAAAACAAATAGGCTCTAATGGCTTTCTAGAACTTTCCTCTGCCAGTCCTTACAGACCTGAAGTCTTCCTTTGCAGCCTTCTGTCTTCTGTGGTCCCAGTCCTGTGCACACTCTAGTATTCTCTGTACTTCACAGTCCTTTGCAGCCTCAGCTCTCCATGGCCTCTGCTCCTAGCTACTCTCTGGTATTCTTCAGGTACCTTTTAGCTGCTGTTGCTAAATGTATCTGGGGACTGTTACCTCCAAATTGTCCCTTCTCCATGTTGCCAATTCAACCCACTCTACCCATGATAAAGACCACCAGTAGGTGATAAGGCAGTGGAATGGGGTTTCTTGGATATACATTCCAGCACCAGGAAGGAATGCACAAAGACAGAGAACTGCCGACATTCTCCAAAGAGAGTGAGAAGGTCACTACTTTGGTGGCTTGTTACACTGTACTGAGCAGTCACAGGTGACGGAGGTGCTTCTCCCTGACCACACTGAGGACAGTATCTTTGGACAACCCCATGAGCTCAGGGACTGACTGGACAGCAGTAGTATTTCAGATCTGGACTTTGTTCCTGTCTGCCCTGGAGCAGTTATGGGTTCCTGCTGGGAGGCTGCCAATGCTGCAAGGCACGTGGTTGATAGCTGTCAGTCAAACAGCTCTTGTGTGACAGCTTTTGTCACTCCAGGTGTTTTTGATATATAATGACATTGAGAACCATTAGTTTTGTTAGACTTAAATTCAGCCATAATGTAAGACCATACATAAGACAGTTTATTTTTCTCACCTTACCAGGTGAGAAACAGGCCCAGAATACTCAGTCAGGGTTGGTCTGATCCCAAGCATAGTGCTAGGAACTGGACCCCTTGCTTTACATGGCTTTCATTTTCTCCAAGTCATCCCATTGCCTGGCTATTATGCAAAACAATGCTTGCACTCCAGCTAACAAGGATCTGGAGAGTGGAACAAATACCAGCTATCCTTTTAGCAATCATATGAAAATTCATTGCTCTTACTTAATCCCGTGAACCCAAACTGAGACTATGGCCATGGCCTGCTGCAAGGGACTCTGGGAAAAGTGTATTTATTCTGCAGAGCTAACTCATGATGTTTTTTATGACAGAGGAATTGGAAAAGTAGAGTAGTCAGGGATTAACATCCAAAAAACTCAGCAAGGAGAAAAATTTACTTAATTTCTCCATTTGCTTTAAATAAGAAGCTTAGACACACGTTCCTGTAAGATTCTAGATCCCATAATAAGGTGACTGAAACAGGGGTTCTCAAACTTGACTCCATAGAGGACATACCTGAGGCTCTTTCAAAACTACTGATGCTACCAGGTATGGTGGCTCATGACTGTAACCTTAGCATTCAAGAGGCTGAGACATGAGTATTCCAAGTTCAAGGCTAGCCTGAACTATATCTCAAAGAAACAAAACAACAAACTACCGATGCCTGGCTTCCATACCCAGTCATTCTGGTTTAAATGCTATAGACAAGGATTTGGACATCAGACTATTGAAGATGCCCCATGGTGGTTCTGATGAGTAGCAACCTTTGGCAATCACTGGGCTAATGATAGGAAACACTCCTAATTCTTGTCTTTAATTCTATCAGGTTCTCTTCTACCCAAGACCCACTAATACAAGTTAAATCTTCTATAGTTTAGTCTACTGAAGGCCTCTTCCTCTTCCCTCTGCCATTGAGACTCTTGCACTTGGGCAAGTGCACAGCACTAGTAAACGTGATTAGGTGTGGTCGGGGTAAAGCTATGCCCAGCCTTGCACAAGAGTAATAAAGACAATTCAGACGGCAAGTCCCATTCTCAAGAACCATTTTCATGCATAAAGGAAAACAGTTTAAATGTAGTTATACTCCTATGTGGAATGAAAATAGCTATTCTGGTGTGTGTGTGTGTGTGTGTGTGTGTGCAGCAGAGTTCAGACACAATGGTGAATCATCCTTAATATGGTATGAACGTTTCAAATACAGAAACCTATTGAAATTAAATGTGAATGGCTCTCTCTATTTACCAGTGTGCTTGTCATCTAGAAGCTCAAAATAGCCTTTTAGAGATCCAAGCAGTCTGTGCTAGAGGCATCTCGACCCGTTACTAGCTGTCAGATATTTTATCCATTCAAGCAGACAGGCAGGCAGGGGTTAGGTTTTCTCTGAATTGTTAATGCAGAGGCCCGTCTTTTAAGTTGAGGCATGAAATGAGACAAGGAGTAAAATAAGGAATTTTCAAAGAAAACTAGACAGGTTACTTCATGCCCCCTCTTCGCCTTTATAAAGAGTAGCATTAGAACGTTCTAAACAGATGAAAATCTATAGTATTTTTTTACGGCTCTTCAGTGACAGGATTGTGCGACTTGGTCCTCACCACACCATGTCTCTTTGCAGCCATTAGCAGCTGGGAAATTTTCCTTTGCATCTAACCTAAGGGCTCTGATCCCCCTCGTCCCATTCCTTTCTCACTGCTCTTCAGTTCAGAGAGACAGCAGCATTCTTACTGGATTTTTCTCACATACTTGAAAGCTGTAATTCAACAAATCAGGTTTCTCTCCCACCTCAATCACAGTCCTTCACACCTCCCTCTGAAAATTGTTTTTAAATGTAATCATTCTCATGGCAATCTTCTCTTAACTCAGGGTTCTCCAAACTCGTCTGTTTATTAGAATCATCTGGGATCACATCACAACCTGTTGCTCATGTCCACTGTCATCCACGGTGAATTAGTAGTCTGGGGTGTACACAGTATCTGGGAATTCTTACAGATTCCCAAATGTTCCAAAAATGCAGACAGGTCTGGATATCACAGTCAGAGGTCACGGCCCATTACTTTCTTCCTTCCTTCTTACTAATAGAACCTTAATACCAGCTCCAGATAAAGGGCCGTGGTTTGCCTAAACTAATGGCTCCTATTTCCTGCTACACTTAAAATCATGCTTGACAACAAGGATGCTTGAACTCCATTAAAGAATGAAATCAGAGCATCTAGTGGTAGGACCCAGGGACTCTGTGTCTTTCAATGTGCTCGCCTGGGGCTGGGAAGATGGCTTGGTTTTTTAAGTACTTGCTATGCAGGCATGAGGACCTGAGTTTGATCCCCACTCCCAATGTTTAAAAAAAAAGTTGGTTGGTAGTGGCGAAAGTCTTTATCCCAGAACTCAAGAGGCAGAAGGTTCTCAGTGAGTTCCAGGTCAGCCTGGTCCACATAGTGAGTTACAAGACAGCCAGGGCTATATTGAGAGAGACCCTGTGCCAAAAAAGAAAAATGAAAAGAAGAAAGAGAAAAAAAAGAAAAGAAAGAAAAGCTGAGCGTTGCCAGCACACACTGTAATCCTAGGCAGAGACAGGCAGATACCCATGGACCCAAACTGAGACTATGGCCATGGCCTGCTGCAAGGGAATCTGGGAAAAGTGTATTTATTCTGCTGAGGAGGCAGAGACAGGAGGCTCTCTAGTACTCTTTGGCCAGCCAGTCTAGCCAAATTGGTGCGCTCTAGATTCAGTAAGAGACCCCATTTTAAAATTAAAAAAAAAAAAGTGAGAAGCAATAGAAGTATGACATTGACCTTAGGCCTCCACATTTCCAACACACACACACACACACACACACACACACACACACACACACACACATTCCTGTTGTGGGAAATTTGTACAGTGTGTGAGCGTAGATTGCTGTGATTGATATAATAAAAAGCTGAACAGCCAGTAGCTAGGCAGGAGGTATAAGCAGGATTTCCTAAGAGAGAAAGAGGAAGAGGAATATAGGGGGGATTGGACATACAGAATGAAAGAAAGGTAAAAAGTCACGAGGCAAAACGTAGATTAATATAAATGTGTTAATTTCGGTTATAAGAGCTAGTGGGACAAGCCTAAGCTAAGGCCTAGCTTTCATAATTAATACTAAGTCTCCACGTCGCTATCTGTGGGCTGGTGGTCCAGATGAGAATATTACATACTCCAGAAACCACATGTGGTGGAGCATGCAATCTCAGTACTCAGGAGGTAAGACAGAAAGCTCAGGAGTTCAGGGCCAGCCTGGGCTAGATGAGACTGTCTCACCACCTACCCCTGCCCTGTGCCCCCAAAATGCTCTCCACATATTATTAATCTACTCTGGTGAAAGGCGTTAGTGGAAGTCAGTGGTTCTCAAATTGTTCTCCTAAGACCCGTAGCAGCGCATAATATGAATTTCACCTAATCTGAATTCTTAGGTTCTAACCTAGGCTTGCTAAATTGGCACATCTAGGGGGTGGAGGCCAGTTATCTGTGTTTTAACAAGCCCTCCTGGGAATTCCAATGCTCATAACAGCTTGGGAGGAGCCAAGCCCACTGTGGTGAGCCTGCTCCTTGCTTTTCCAGGCTTTGTTAAATCGACAGGTGGTCATGAGGCTTTTAGCTAATGAGGTTTATGAGAGATTGTCTAGGAAAAAGCAGTTGTGGCAAGACTTTCCCTGTCTTGATACAAAGCAGCAGAGATCAAAGATGGCTGACCGCACACTTCTGCTTCTTTCTGAGGCTCTTGAAGGTAGATGAGCCCCGGAAACAGCTGTCCCATGAAGACCAAGAAACAGACAGCTGAGGAAAGTCTGAGAGAATACAGAGATTTTGACTGTTATCTGCAGTGAAGGCCATCCAGGCTTCAGAAAACAAAACTCTAACTGTATAAACCAATATCTAGGGATTTTATTTTACTTATAGGTAAACACAATCCTATATATAAAATTCAATCTGGAAATACCTAATTCTAGGGAGAATCACTGTGCTGGATTTTGTCAACTTGACACAAAATAGTCACCTGGGAAGAGGGAACCTCAATTAAAGAATTGCCTCCATCAGATTGGTCTGTGGGCATGTTTGAGGGATATTTTCTGAATTGCTAATTGGTTTAGGAGGGCCCAACGTACTGTGTGTAGTGCTCTCCCTAGGCAAGTATGCCTCAGATCTATTTAAAAAAATAGCTGAGCAAGCCAGTAAGCAGTACTTCTTTGTGGTGTCTGTTCCAGTTCCTGCCTCGATTTCCTGCCTTGGCTTCCCTGGTGATGGACTGTCACCTATAAGCCAAATAAACCCCCTTCCTTCCCCAAGTTTGTTTTGATCAGTTTTTTTTTTTTTTTTTTTTTTTAAATCCCAGTATCAGAAATCATACTAGAACAATCACCTTTCAGTTGTGGTATTCTAAACACTACACCAACGGCTCCCAAACCTAACTGCATATTTAAGTGATGAAGCTTACATGGAACAATGCCAGAACCACACCCCAACTGTACTGAATCGGAATCTCCCAGACTCGGGCTATGAGACACTCCAGAGTCATATGATGATAATTTTGTCCTCAGCTGACCCTAAGCCACCCTCTGTCTAGGCAAAGGTGGAAAAATTAAGGAAGCACCCATTTTCATGGCTGTGGGAGGGTGGAGTTCGATAGCTGCATGACCTGAGAGTGAGTGCTGCCTTAATTTTACATCCTAAACACCTCATTTAGTCTCATCCAGTCTCTATTCCAAGTCAAAATAACATAAATGTCACAAGCAGTGCCTGTCATTTGTCATGACACAGGAACCCAAGCCAAATAATCTTTTACAAAATGTAATACACTAAGCAACTGTTTTTGTTTGTTTGTTTGTTTTTTTGTTTTTTTAAGCACTGGTTCCAGCATAATAAAGACTTAGCCTCTGCCCTATAAATTATGCAATTTGTAGTTTGTTTTCAACTTAGGGCTTGTGGGTGGGAGGGCCAATGACATCAGTTCCCTTCTGAGCAGAAAACTAACTGTAGCCCTGGCTGTCTCAGCCCCCTTGTCACCCACATGAAACAGGGATGTGATCCTGCAAGAGAAGAATTTAATTAGGTGAGTCAACAGATGTCAGAGAGCAGCATGTTGGTGGCAGAATCCAAGACCAAAGCCCTCATGAAGGTACTAAGTAGCCCAGCACCTGTTTCTTGAAGTGAAAGTGAAAAGTAGTAGGTGTCTGTGAAAATGCGTGCCAAGCCTTGGTTACTGCTGCTTCCCCAAGCATTTGAGGTTCCTATANGCTACAGCCTCCCAGAAATAGAATTGAGGGTGACTTAAGCCAAAATCCTGGCTTCTACGCCCTGCTCATATTGAACAATGTACAAGCAGAATACACACAGAAGAATCCCAGTCTACTATCCCGGAGACTCGGGAGAATGGGTTGTGAGGGTGAGCAGGAAGGTAAGGCTGCTGGCCGGGAAGACCAAGGAGGCCCACACAAGGCTTTCCAGGAAGCTGTACAGGATGAACCCTACAGACAAACCTGTTTAATTCCAAGTTTGTGGCTCCTGCTTTTT
>LZPO01035244.1:53355-64223 GCA_001675575.1 Neotoma lepida
ATATATTTTCCAGAGAGGACAACAGAAAGTGGCCAATTTGTTGGGATTTTTATAACATGCCTGGCATTATCAAGGTAAATGTCTTAGCTAGGTAAATTATCAGTACTAACTGTGTGTATTGACTCGTTTCTTTTCACAATACAAAATAATCAATTAACAGATGGAGAAAATAATCGAGCGAGGGCTTTAGAATGTGTGGAAGGAATAGCTCGGTTTTCTTGGGTGACACTAGATAAGGGCGCTTCATACAGGACGAACAGGTGAGAGATGGAGTGGGGAGAAATGAGAGAAACTCCTCCTCACTCTGCCTCCCCACTCGCTTTTAACCATCAGGTCTGATTTCCGTAGGGAGCAGTCTGTTACTATTTTTAATGTCCCCCTTTGTCTCTGGTGCTACTGTCATTTTCAAACATCTCCAGCCTTTCTTCTTTTCTCTTTCCATGGCATTATAGCACTAGTGGGTTGATTAGCTAAGTCCAGGCCCTGCCATTTGGTAGCCTTTGACTTCTGCCAGCTCTTATCCTAGCCTTAATCCATCTGTAAAATGAAACAAAGTACCTATTTCTAGAAGGCTGTTAGGAAGATTCAAGGAGAAAATATTTGCTTAAAGTGGTAGGGTCAACTGTTACNCTTGAAGCCCCTTCTAGGGGTGATTTGTCAATCCCACCGACATTAATGTGGGGCCTAAGACTTGATTTAACAGAAGTCCTAGTGGAAATGATTTAAAGCACTTTGAGAAGGACTACCTAAGAACCAGTAGACAGTTTGCCTTGTTCTCTCTCTCTCTCTTTTTTTTTTTACACCATGATGACCAGCAATGTTCCAGACAGTAATTACTTCGTCACTNTAAGTCCCAGAGAAAAAACAATGCAAAGTAGACTTAAGACCAGAAAGCAATGGACACGGAACATTACCCTATGTTGCTATAAGATAGAAACCCTCGGGTTTTCGGGTTGCTTGTTCTCAAGTCTTAGTGAGACGTCATCTTCAGCAGAAATAGGTTAGAAAAGTCCTTGATGATTTTGCTTTTCATCTATAACTGATGTAAGGAGATTTGAATAGTTTTAATTGGGATTACAGGCCTGTATCACTAGGCCTATCACCTAGTATTTCTCAAAGGATATGTTCTTTCTAAAAGAAGTTCTCCTTTGTTTAAGCAAGATACAATTTGTGATTATTGTAGTACCTTCTGCAGTATTGTCTTCTTTCAAGAGTTGCTGATTACTCTAATCAAAATGTAGAAGCAACCCATTCGAGTCACTGAGCAACAAATAGACAGTGTTGTCTCTGTCTCAGAGAGAAAATAACAAACAGCCAGTGTTGTCTCTGTCTCAGAGCGGGAAATAAACGAGAGAAGTTCTACAGCAGGCCTCGTTCCTCTAAGAGGTGCTTTTCCAAGCGGTGTGAGAAGGCCAAGCAGAGCATGCCATCCTGCTGAGTTTTAGTCACAGATTAAAATCTCAGGTGGTAACAGCTACAACTTCGAGAGCAGAGTTCCAAAAGTACTATTAAAAAAAGGTATCATCTTTGAAGTTATTGCTGAATAAATAATAATAATGAAATGGAGTGGAATTCTAAGGAGGTTTCTTCCCATCATGTAATAACTGGGGAATTTTTTGATACATCCCCAGTTTTCAGACAGACCTTGAAGATAGTTGACTGTCAACCACCCACAGCAGAATGTACCTCATGTCCCCTAGCATCAGGGCTTCAAAACACATGACATAAAAACTAACAGAACAGTGGTGGTTTGAGAAATGTCCCCCATAGGAGCATGTATTTAAANGTCTGGTCCCCTATTGGTGGTCCNNTTCAGAGACATTTAGGGGATCTGTCTATAGCCTCACCCACTTTAAGTTCACCCTCTCTGCTCTCTCTGCCTGTGGATCAAGAGGTGACCCTTCAGTTTCCTGCCACCGTTCTTCCTCCTGCTGTGCCTCCTCCACAATAATAGACCCTTCCCCTGGGTCTTTCTTGGGCTGCCTTTGGCCCTGGTGTTTTATCACAGCAGGAAAAAGTAACTAAAAAGAACCCCAAGGAAAAATGGGCAAATCAACAATTACGGTCCAAAATGTCATGATTTTTCAACAGTAGATGAGCAAGTAGACAGTAAATCAGANAAGGCACAGGATAGGTAGGGCAACACCCTCAGCCAGCTAGAATTGTTTTGTTTTAACATTTATAGACTATTCCACTCAACAAATAGCAGAATACAGTCTCACATACANTTAATGATAAGTTTTTTATCCCAATAGGCCTCTCTGCCTACACAGCNATCCAAATCAGATCAAATTAGAAAAGCCCCGGTTTTATGGCTAAAGCGTTCCCATGTGATTCTCCAGCCCCCACAGAGGAGACAGGGACGAGAGACCGGAGAACCAGATGTCTGTTTTCTGGGATGCAGCTTATATGCCCTATGGGAGTGGTCTTGAGCCTCTCTGAGGGAGGAGCCATATTTAGCAGGCTTTGAAGGGGCGGGTTTTGGGAAAGAGATGGGGTGGAGGGGAGTTGANGTGGATCTTCCACCAGAACATTCCAGACTCTTTGGGTATGGGATGCCAGGGTGCCAGGGGCTGAGATGGAGCTCCCACCCAAACACTTAAAATCATCATGAAGAATGCACTCTGGATCTTTAAGCTAGTNTCAGAATTTGAAATTATTCCAAGTATATTCTTTGATCATAAGAAATTTAATTAGAAATCAATAAAATAAAGATAACTGGAAAACTACTAAAATTTTGCAAGTTCTATTGCAAAATTTTATATCTAAATAACCTATGAATCAAAAAAGAAACATGAGTCAACATGGTGTTACAAACCTTAATCTTAGCACTCAGGAGGAAAGGTAGGTGCAGTCTGTTAGTAAGGGCAGGGCACTGTGAAATCCCTGAACTAGACAGAAAGGTTTATTGGACATCAAACTACCAAGGCTATTTCCTGGGAGTAGGAGACAGAGAAAAGAGCAAAATAAACAAATAAACAAACAAACAAACAAACAAATAAATAAATAAAAGCAGGGTGAAGTCTTTGAGTTGATATAAGCTGTTCAGATTCCTTGGGAACTGTGACCTTTAGAGTGGATTAAGGAAGTTTCCTGGTGGTTTAAATGAGGTTCTTGGTAAACAGGAACCCACCTTTAGGTCTCTGTTTACCCAACAACAATCCTTCTGTATACCCAGGCAAAGTTCTGGTTAGGACAGTGTCACCAGCACTGCCATTTTGGGGTGCCACTTTGGACCTAACAAATCTCTAGGAGTTCAAGGTTATCCTGGGCTACATAGTAAGTTCCAGGACAACCAGGGCTATGTAGGGAGATCCTGTCTCAAGAAACAGGTAGGAAATTGAATAGTTGGTGATGTGGCTCAAAGGTAAATAAAAGCAAACAAATGAATCAATTCCTTAGAAGACATAAATAATCAAATTTAATTCAAGAAGAAAAAATCATCTTATTAGCCTCACATCTACTGAAATTGGTCAAATGTGTTAGTGAACACAATAACTGCAGCACTCAGGAGTTCAGAAGCAGGGTTTCAGCTCAAGACTAGCTTGGTCTAGACAGCCAGAGACCTAGTCTCAAACAAAACAAGGAAAGTAGCCACCCTGCACAGAAAAAGAGAAAGAAATAAAACTTTAAGAAGTATTTATTTCCAGGAGTGGTGGCACATGAGTTTAATCCCAGCACTTGGGAGGTAGAGGCAGGTCGAGTTCCGTGAGTTCAAGCCTAGCTTGGACTACTTAGTAAATTCCAGGCCAGCCAATGTTATATAGTGAGACTCTGTCTCAGAAATTTTACATATTATTATTGTGTACATGTGAGATGGGGGAAGTGCGTGTGTGCCACAGTGCACTTGTGGAAGTCAGGGGCAACACTGGAGTAGGTTCTCTCCTTCCACTTTACATGGGTCCTGAGGATTGGATTGATGTCTTGAGGCTTGCATGGCAAGAGCTTTTATCCAATAAGACATTTCTCTGGCTCAAAAATTAAATTATTAATACCTATTTTTAAAAATTGAGGTCTTTTATCAGGGCTTTACTTTAAGCCCAAATAGTTTTAGCTGTGAATTGTATTAAACATTTAAGAAAAAGATCAGTTCTACCCACACTCCTTCACAAACTAGAAGGGGACTAATTCCCAACTCACTCTGTGACAGTATAACTGCTCTAACAACAAGACTGATAGTGATATTACAAGAATAAAACCACCACCTAATATACCTTACAAACAAAGATGCAAATCTATCCATGAACCTTTTATTATGGAATTCTGTCCAGGGGCATGTTAAAAAAGTTGCTATATGAAGTTTATCTCAGAAACAAAGGTTGGCTTGAAATTCAAACAATGACCAATGTAATTCGCCATATTTACAAAATAAANGATGCTATCAAATAATCATCTCAATACAGAAGAAGTATTTGATAAGTGTCTCAATTACGATGGTTTCTAAGCAAATTAGAAGTAAGAGGGAATTTCTTCAACTTGATATAAAGCATCTACAAAAGTCTGCAATGAGTATCATAATTATGAAAGACTATCTGAGAAAACTTGGGAGATACTTAGTAAACTTGGGATAGGCTAAGAATCTTTAGAACAAAAACAAGGACAAATCATTAAAGCTTCATCAAAATGAAAAACTTCTGCTCTTAGACAAATTAAGGAAGTGAACAGATAAACCACAAAGTGGGAGAAAATATTTGTAAATTATGCACATGACAAGAGACCCAAATTTAATATATTTATTATTATATTGATACTGATACAGCTATAATATGTATCAGTCAGCTTAATGGTAAAATAAAACAATTGACTAAAACACAGAACAGATGATTTTCATAGAACAAGGTATTTGGATGGTCAGGATACAAATGAAAAGATACTGTTGCAGTTCAAATCCATCATTCTCCTAAAGGCTCATATGTTGTGTGATTGATTGCCATCTGATGAGCTTTGGGGAAGTGACTGGATCTGGGGAGCTGTGACCTAATCAGTGTATTAATTCATTGATGGATTCATAATATGATGACATTTATTGGGAAGTGACACTTAGCTGGGGGAAGTAAAGAGTTATACCTTGACTCTGATCTTTCAGTGTCCCACTCTGTTTCCTGGCTACCATTAGATAATCAGATTTCTCTGCATGCCATTACATCATGACGTTAATGGCTAAGAAACAAAGGACCCAGNTAACAGTGGGCTGAAAGCTCTCATATCATGAGCCAAAGCAAATTCTTCTTTAAGTAGTTTTTTTTTTTTTTTTTTTTTTTAGTTATTTTGTCACTATGGTAAAAATGGTAAGAGATTCTCACTATCATTAGTCTTCAAGGAAGTGTGAATTAAAGGCACAGTACATCTATTAAAAAGACTGAAATTTAAGGCTGGCACAACCACTATTGGCAAGGGCATGGAACTCCATTTTTTCCCAACATTATTGCACAGTTTTCAACATGTTAAATAAGTGTTTATTCCATAGTTTACTCACTAACAAAATATTTATCAAGCANGCACCATGTATACAATGCCATGCTAGAACTAGAGACGAACAGTGTGAGAGAAAAGAAGTGGACAATGAGGAGAAAAGCCCATTTCAAATATNTGTGTTTAATTGGAGTTTCTCTTTTTGATAAGGAAAAAGTTTTGGAAATAGTAGTGATGGTTGTACAATATTGTAAATGTTACTGGTGACACTGAATTATACTTAAAAGTGGTTAATCAGTAAGTTTTATGTTACATCTATTTTACCACAGTAAAATGTTTGTTTGCACTTGATAGACAAAAACAATCCTACAGCCTTGCTTTACAGATTTGCAGAGTCTATGTGACATTAGAAAAGTCAGGATAACTGTCCCATCTCATCTTGTGGTAAAAATGTAAAGAAAAATATTTATCTATAAATTCTTCTAAAGGTTTAAGATGGGGGTGTTTTTTAATATCTTGACAGGAAAAGAAGGTGAAATTTAGATCCATTTTGGGATTATTTTATGTACCCAAACGTTTGATCTGTCAAGCACTTGTCTAGTAATATAAAATTGCNACCAACTCCACTACAAATTGCTTCCCACACAGAAGCTATAAAAATACAAGATTCTGCACCTGTTAGCAAAATTATGAATTAAAATTTCTTGAATTCCAATGTTAAGTTGCCCCAAAACTGTATGATTAACACACCCCCTCCTTAGAACTTATGTAACATTATTTGCTTGTTTATTTTGAATAACTCTATAGAAGCACTGATTTTGTTCAGAATGATTAGATTTTAGGAAATATTCTCAAAGCAGCAACCTNAAAAGTATCATTAGTTCATTTCAGACATTGTTAAACACATNGATGAGGGTTCATTTTATGTACATAAACTATTTACANATTTCTCTTTCTCTTGACAGAAATTACTTTGGAGGAATGTATGTTGTTGAAAATGATTACAATTATTTAAGAAGTACAGACTAAGAACAGAGACTTTCATGGATAAATTGGATTTGACTGGTTAACCATGTCATATCCTACCGTAAATGCAAGATAAAAGGGTACCTAGTAGTGCCAATAATAAAAGAAAGTTTTATTCACAAAGAAGATATAACTTGATACCTAGCAAGCTCTAGACTCTGGGTCCAATTCCAAGTATTTAAAAAAAAAAGAAAGAATATGAATTGTAGTCTGTGGAAATAGCTCAGTTGGAGGAGCATGCACAAAACCCTTGGTTCCATCCCCAGCACTGTACGAATTGAGTGCATACCTATATTCCTAGTACTCAGGAGATGGAGGCAGGAGGATCAGACGTTCTGAGGTCATCTTGCCACACAGCAAGTTTAAGATTAGCCTGGGCTACATGAGCCACTGTCTCATCATCATAAACAACAAAAACCTTACCTTATTTACAAAATATCACTATGGTAAAAGAATTTCTTACCTCCTACTCCCATGAAATCCATTTCACTTACAGTTTTTAATCTGCACAAAGCAATAGTGAGACTTACATGAAAAAGATAAATTCTGTGTATTGTTTTCTTTCTAGTTTTTTGAGATAGGGTTTCTCTGGGGAGCCTTGGCCATCTTAGAACACTCTCTGTAGACCAGGCTGGCCTTTGGAACTCACAGAGATCCACCTGCCTCTGCCTCCCAAGTGCTGGGATTAAAGGCATGGGCTACCCTCCACCTAGCTCTGTATTGCTTTCTTTACAAATTACATAAGTTAAAGTTTGACTAGAATTTGGAGTATGGTAAAACCTTTTAAATATAGAAGACCAGTGAAAATTCTAATGATGCTTAAATGAACTACCTGGCCCTGCTTTTGACTTACATTTTTTATTATATGTTGATTCAATTCTCTACCTTGGGGTTATAGATGTCTAATTAGGGGTTACATATGACTAAAAGTAGAATTTTAATTATTCCATAGTAAATGCAGTTTGATTAATAGACAAATGGCTTTGAAAACATGAGATCTTGTTGGAAAAAGTATAATGAGATGAATCTTTGGTGATGAGAATGTCAGGACCCATGAGTCTATACTAACCATTGGCAAGTACTTGTCTCTAATATCAGTGCCTGAGTAATTGTTATTTATCTAAATTATAATTTTTCTTTTTCTGAAATCAGTTAAATTCTCATGCTACCTAGATACTATTCTGCCAAAAATTATTTTTAATCTACTAACAGAAAAGCAGAATCCTTAAAACAAAAGAAGTACCAGTCACGGGTACATGCATAAACATCATTCTGTTGTTCCAAAGAGCATTTTCTGGCTCATGGGGATGGTCCCTGTGATGACTATTCTTGATTGTCAATTTGACTACATCTAGAATTAACTAAAACCCAAGTGGCTGGGCACATCTGTGAGGGATTTTTCTCAGTGAAATAATTTGAAGTGTGAAGACCCACTTTTAATTAGCTTTTTTGAAGTAGGAANATATACCTTTAATCTAGATCTTTTGAGTTAGGGAGATCCACCTTTAATATGCGCCACAGTTTCTACTGGCAGCCTATATAAAGGACACAGAAGAAGAAAACTTGATCTGTTTACCTGCTTGCTTTCACTCTCACTGGAAAGTTCATTCCTTTACTGGCATTAGAACATACTTCATTGGGATTATGGTGTATACTGAAGACCAGCTGAGACATCCAGCCTTGTGAACTAAACAACTACTGGATTCTTGGACCTTCTATTCACAGACAGCCATTCTTGGACTAGCTGGACCACAGCCTGTAAGCCATTCTAATAAATCCTTTATATTGTGATTTATATATCATTCTTTCTATCTATATTTCATTCTATAAGTTTTGTTCCTCTAGAGAACCCTGACATAGAGTCCCTCTATGTCCACCTCACATACCANCAGGTTGTTTATTAAATCTTCTAGTTAGATTCACTTTTTGTATGAGCCTGCTATGTGCCAATCATTGTGCCAAATGTCAAGTGCAATCAAGGAGAATACATATCAAGCAATAGGCAGAGAGCGTTCAAGGAAAAGGGAACCATTTATGCAAAATCTTGAGGTGGGAAAGAGTTGGGCTGGTCCCAGAAACTGAAAGGGTAACAGGCTGACGCTCTGTGGGTGGAGAGAACAGCATGACATGAGATTAGAGAGACCAGCAAAAGGCAATCCATGCATGCCCTTGTGGGCACATTAAGAAATTCTTATCAGTCTGCTCTCTAGCTGGTTCTTGGCAAAGATATTGGGGCAGAGTTTAGGAACAGAGTCCCAAGAAGTGCATCTGAGAGATCAGTTTGGATGGAACTGGCCAGAATCTAAACTAAACTGGCCAGCTTAAACTAAAGTGACAGGAGGCAAGTAAACAGAAGAAACAGATTTGAGATTTTTTTTTTTGTAGAAAATCATAGGAATTACAAAATATTTAAATGTGCAAGGAATGGAAAGGTTTCTAGCTTGAATAAACTAAAGTGCCATTTACTAAGCTGGAAATATGAAAATAGTAGGTCAGACAAGGAAGATTTGAAATGATTCAAGAATTTGGTGAATATGGTGACATAACCCTGCCATCCTAGCTATTCAAGACACTAGGCAACATAGTGTGACCCAGTCTCAAACACTAAGCAAACTAGGGCCAGGGAGACAGCTCAGCGGGTAAAAACACTAGCTATGAAAGCCAGGAGAATTCAGTCCCCAGAACCCAAGTACAAGTCAAATGCAATGGTATCTATCTGTAACCCCTATACTGCTAAGTCGGCAAGCCAGGAGGCAGAGGCAGAATCTACAGACAGCACTGGAGCCAGAGGGCCTGGAGTGGGAAGAAACACAGGAGCTAGCGACCCTGCATTCTCGGAAACTGGCAGCTCGCAAGCTGTCTTGTGACCTCCAAATACATGCAGTGACTTCTGCATGTCTACACACACACACACACATACACACATACAGAACCACATGTGTGTAAATAAATATACTAAATAAACACAAACCAAGAACTTGGATGAAGGTCAGGTATGTTGTATTTCAGATGCCTGACAGCAAGCAAAAGAAAGCCATATCAAATTAGTATTTATATTTAGAAGTTTGGAGCCTACCAGCAGTTTATTATTAATATGTGTTAACAGTATTATTAATACATACTAATAGTATTTAAAGAAATGTCAGAAGAAGTCCATATTTTNGAGGTTGGCTGAAGAGGAGACTGTGAGAAACCAGAGAAGGAACAAAGAAACAGAAGGGAAAACAGAATATGCCACGTACCAGAGGCTGAAAGCAGGGGAGAATCAGCTGGAGAGTGTGCAGTTTGAATGAACAGTGACTATTCGATGGCCATCACCAGGGTCACCGAAGGCCTCCACCAGGCAGTTTCAGGACTATAAAGAAGAATGAAGACTGATTGGAAAACATACAAAAGGGAGCATTTTGCATCAGCACAAAAGACTACTCTTTTTTTTTTTGTAATTTAGGAGAGCACATAAAAAGGAAATTGAAGAGAAGGAGACAAAGTTGGTGGAGGGAGATGGAACAGGAAGACGGACTAAGTTTGAGATGCAATGAGATTCAGCTAGCTACAGAGCACAGTCACCTTACAGAAGGTTGGATTGACCTTTAGAATCATGTACGTGCATCTCTTGTCCAGATGTCCTTTTAACACAGCCCACCCCCTCCCCGAGTTCGTACTGAAGGTTGTGCAATAAAAGAGAAGACTTAGCACACGATCCCTCTTCCACACATAAGTCCTATGCTGCTCCTAAGCTGGGAACAACTCTCCTCCCTCTAGTCTTGAAGCCACTGTGGTCCTTTACCTGAACCCTTGGGGATTTCCTGAAAGCTGAGTTTTTCTGGTAATATTTCTAGGCTACAAAGTATGTATTGGTCTGATATGTCAGAATGAGGAGTCACTGGAGACCTCAGAAAGCCGAGTGGGATATATATGTTTCTTTTGTTTCTTCCCTGAGCAACACTTCACTACTAATTGTTTTCTGTAGAGTTTGCTAAATAAATCAGGAACTCAATCCTTCCAGGAGCTAGCTAGTGTGGTCATTTAGACAGTTCTTGAATCAAGACTTTCCTTCAAGTGAGAAATAGGGAGACATTATGAACATAGAAAAGGCAGGAGGACTTTGGGGTTGGGAACCATTAGGCAGGACTGGAGTCTCCTCAGCATTTTATGAAGATGGTTTAAACATGCTTCATGGGAATGCTTTCTTCTAAGAACATGTAGGTATATCTTATAGACTTCTTTTTCTTAAAAAAAAAAAAAGCTTACATACACCTCCTCACATGAACTGACTCATTTATCAACGGCAAATACAGTCATCCCATCACAAAGAGATAATGTGTGCTGTGTTCAGCTCCAGCGTGTTGGAAAGAAATGAGCTCTTTCTCTTTTCTTTCTTTCCTTTCTTTTCTTTCTTTCTTTCTTTCTTTCTTTCTTTCTTTCTTTCT
>LZPO01035244.1:67730-78546 GCA_001675575.1 Neotoma lepida
GCGTGGGGCCTGGTGGGACCCAGACAAAACATTCACCTACAGGCTTGGAAGATGGCTCATCAGGTAGAAGCACTTGCCAACAACCTGGAAAGCCTGAGTTCAAATCCTCAGGACCCACATGATGCAAGGAGAGCATCAACTCCCACAAGTGGTTCTCTGTCTTCTATAGATGCACTATTGCATGTGCACATACACACACACACATACAAAAATAAATGAATAAATGGAAAAGAGAAAGAGAAAGCATCTCTGTGAGTTTAATGCCATTTAGGGCTACATAGTGAGACCTTGTCTCAAAACAAAATTAAAACAAAATATGTATTACCATACATAATGATGATAATTCTCTTACCATTAATAGTTGAGAAATTAATATTCCTGTCATATGTAATATTATTACATGCATCTCTTTCACCAATTATCTGAATATCATTGTAATATTTGAAAATATCCACTATATAGATAACAACCAAACAGCCTTTAATGTCCTTCAATCTAAAATAGTTTCATTGTTTTATCTCTCATGATATCAATATTTTTTCAGTTTTATAGGCAATCCCACTATTTGGAATTCATGACATTGGTATTTTGGTTTTTGTTTTGAAACAGGTCTTGTTATTACGCTTGAAATTCACTGTGGTGGTTTGAATGANAAATGTCCCCTACAGGCTCAGGTATGTGAACACTAGGTCCTTATTGGTGGAGCCNTTGTGGAGGAGGTGTGGCCTTGCTGGGGGGTTGTGGACAATATAGAAGATGTACTTTGAGACTCAGTATCTTCTAACCTTTCACTTAGCAGTATTAACATCANTTAGTAACCTTTTCTTTATCAATTATTATATGAGTTAACCAAATGATTTTCTAATTCTATCAATCTGTCTACATTTCCTAGCTTTTGATCCACTGTGAAGAACTTTCTCAGCTGGGTGTGATGTTAAATGCCTGCAATGCTAGTTCTTTAGGAGACTGAAACCCGAGGAGGTTGAATTTGAGGCTGACCTGGGTTTTACACATACCCTTGAGCCCTATCTCAGAGGACAAAACAAAACAAACAAAACAGCCCAAGAGCTTGCTCCCCTCTTTTATGCTCCCCTCCCCCACTTCTGGAATAGTTTTGTCTATTTATGAATTTCTTTTAAATATTTTGTAATAAATTGCCATTATTTCACTACCANTCATATTGCCCAATTGTGCTCCAGTTTGGCCTCCATGTTCTTTGACCCATCCCATCCACTTAGGATTGCTTACCTAGTTATTTTTCAGTCAATGTATTATATTGGAATAATCTTAAAAATAGCTCCAAGTCTTGAAGGACATTATCTTGCTCAAAGGAGTTATCTTGCAGCAAAAGATTAAAATCAATGGCAATCCTAAATCACCTTAATCCAATCCAACTGAAATACATAAGTGAGCTTGAGAGAGAAGGATTCAACTCTCTGGAATGGTTGGTCAATTTCCAGCTTACCCCATCTTCCTAGGTGGTTCTTCGTCCCCAACCCAAAGCCTGACACTACTCCCCTTGACCTCCTCAGATCTCTATTTTATCTCTCTCACTGCTAATTATCGAAGTTCTCCACAGCGTCCCAGNCACCTCTCTGAGCAAACTGGGCCAAGTGTTTTGCTCACCTCTCTGGCTTNCCTTCTGCCAGATCTGTTTCTTCGATTCTTTCTTGTCATGTTACCTCTCAGCAAGTGAAACACCCTTTAGTCTGAGCCCTGCGTGATGGAGCATACCTATAACCTATCACCTGGAAGGCTGAGGCAGGAGGATCTTAAGCTCTATTGAGTTCATAGCCAGCTTGGGATAGATAGTGAATTTAAGGTCAGCTTAGACTACATACCAGTAATAATACCAGTAATAAATGAAATTAGAAAGTAGTTTTGGTTCAACTTCTATNTTTTTTTCTTGGTAAGATTANTATACTGAATTATTACTGAAACTGAAAATTCCCGACTCCTTATTGCCACCCCCNCTTCTTTTTTTGAGACAGGGTCTCACCATGTACNGGACTGGAACTTGCTATGTAGTCCAAGCTGGCCTAAAACTTTGGGCAATCCTCCTGNCTCTGTCTCCATTGTGTACTGGCATTATAGGCATACCACCATACCTGCCATCCCCTTACTACATATTGACATTTGAAAATAAAATATNATCACATCATTTTCTTCCTATTAAAACATTTGAGGTTATCATTTTATTATTTTACATGTATGGCTGTGTTGCCTATATGCCTATCAGTGCACCACATACTTAGTGCCTATAGAGGCCAGACAGGGTATNAGATCTTNTGGAACTGGTGATACAAACAGTTGTAATTGACTGGGTAGGTTCTGGGAATCAAACCCTGGACCTATGGAAGAACTCTTAACTGCTAGCTGCACATCATTTTAATTGAAGCATTTTGATTCAATTTTTCATTAGAATGCTTAATTATGCCTAAATGTGTATATCCAACAAACNCTCTCCAATCACAGGCGCCCTTCATTTTCTGTTTCCAGACACACTGGCTCTCCTGTGTATACCACACCTTCACAATTCTGACTTTTCACTTACTTGTCTGTCTGTTCACTATGAACTACTCNAACTCATTGCCCCTGATCTAATTGCTATCTAATCATCAGAGTTCATTCAAATGTTTTTTTGACCACGNATATCTTCCCCAGTCTAGATACNGTCTCAATTATGGAAGCCTGTACTTCCTCAGTGTTCAAAATTTCTAACTACAGAGCCAGACAAATGGCTCACTGAGTAAAAGTAATAGCTGTGTAAGCCTGGCAAACCGAGTTCAGCCTGATGACCTGAGTTNGATTCACAGGAGAGAACTGAATTCCAAAAGTTGTTCTTTGACCTCCACTGTGAGCCCATGCTCACACACATGCATCTTACATACCATCTTATACACACACACACCATATTCTTAAAAACTTAATTATATGTTGATTTGTCTGTTTGAGTAATGAGTATTATTACATGTGCTATATGAAGACAGAGGTTTTGTCTCACTTGCTCAGACACTGCATACTCAGGAACTTCTTATAGAGGCAATCAACAAAAGTGAAATAAATACAAAGTATGCCAATCATCAAGTTTTTTTTTCTAGGTCACTTTATGCAACTAGCCCATTTATTTCCAGTAGGTCTGTACCTGGTGTTCTGTTGATGCAGCTAAAATGTCCTGGCTTTTCCCTTTGAAGTTTAAGAAAAACAGTTTTGGTTTCCATCTCTCTATGGTCACACAGATTTCATTTCAACAAGAAGTTATTTTTAACCAAAGAAACACTATTCTTCGGTAGAACTTTCAAACCAAAAGATTGTCATAGTTTCAGTGTAAATATACCCACTGAACATGGAGAAAAAAATAATTTAGATTCTTGACTTCTAATTAGCTCTAACTCTTCAGAAAATGAAAAATAAAACCATGATGAAGTCAAAATAATGCATACAGTAAATAATGTCGCAACTATTTTGTTTGGCTTAATATAGACTTCACTGGTACACTAAATTTCCATCTGTTTAACATTTGACAATAAGAGACAGCTGCGTCTTTAAAGTCTATAGGCAAGAAGCCAATAAATAATAGGAATTCAAATTGATACTCCAAGTTTCTGTTTTAGAGANAGATTTAGCTTACATTACTCTAAAGTTGCATAAGTTTGTACCAATTTTTTATTTTCAAATTTAAATATGCTTGGCTTTGCTAGTTTTCTTTCTTTAGCCCTCGAAGAGCATGTAAATGCCACCTGTTTCACTTTATCAGCCTGAAAGTCATTTATGATTCAGTCAGCTTCCTTAAATGGGGTTGCCAGGCCACAGTTGGGCAATGGGAGCTGTCCCTTAGCTCATGATCTCAGGGATTGCAGTTTGCCTTTGTTGGAGAAACATGGAATCCTTAGGCAAGAGGCNGGTACCATTTAGAACGATCACCTATGCTTGGGGTGAGGGTGAAGCATCTTTTCCTTTAATTGACTGTTAAGTGTGTCTCTCAACCACCCTTTGTTTTCTGTAAAACCCTCCAGAGAAACCAGGAACCAGCCCAAACTGTTGAGTCATTGTACCCGGCCTTTTTTAGGTGAATTAAAGTAAACTTGGCTTACTATAATACTAGCTTCTCTGCCCAGGAAAATGACTGCCTGCCATGTTTTGAACATGTAATGTCTACAAACACATGACTTCCAACTGAGCATATGATGATGAGTCTTCCCTCTCAGAACANGTGTAAGAGCCCCCTATAAAAAGCCCTTGGTTTGNTCAGCGGTTTGACTTTGGGAAATAACCCCAGTGTGTGCCTCACTTGCTGCAAACACTTTCTTCACTTTTTATTTCCCAGTTGTGCTTACTAGCTTTGTACTCACCAGGAAGCAAACCCATTGCATCCCACTATAAAATGAGTGGACACACCAAGGGCAACTGCACCTCATGAGAATAAATCTCCCTTCTCTGCAAATGAAGAATGCCAGCTGCCTGGAAGAAGCAGAAACCAGCAGAGCTGCCAGGAAGAGTTTTAGACTAACTGAGTCACTTGGAAAAGACACTCTCCAGCCTGTTGAGCTGCCTGCAGGCTGCATAGTGTACTTCAGGTTTCCCAGCTTCTGTGAGCTGTCATCCATATGAGTGGACCTTGGTGATGCAGCTGTCTTTGAGTCATTTCAGCTCCTGCAAATAAAACCCCTCACCCCGTATTTCTGTAAGTAACCCCAATAAAACGCATTGGTTCACCAAGTTGGACTTTGGTCTGTTGTGGGTTCTCTATGTGGCGTGAGTCCCCAGGAAAAGATTTGTCACATATCAATGTCAAATAGAGAAAACAGCGTGTTTGCTATGTAGACTTAAAAATGAGGTCTTTCAGACCAGGGAGATAGTTGCTTGTTGCCAAGCTTGATGACCAGAATTCATTCGATCCCTGGGATTCACATAATGGAAGAGACCCAACTACACACACACACACACACACACACACACATGCACGCACACGCACGCGCGCACACACACAAATAAATTGATGCAGTAAAAATCATATAGTTGAAGACATTCTTGGTTACAATGGCCAGCAACTCCAACTTCTCCCCTAATGGGCAGACTTCCTTGTCTAATTGACAACTAGCACCTCTTCAAATGTTAATCTAGAATGTCTCAATAATAATAACCAAAGCTACGTTCTTCCTCCCCCTGGTTTCCCAAAGCTTGTTGTTTCTCTCAATGAAATGACAACCCATTCTTCTAGTTGCTTAAGTTACAAATGGAATCACGCCTGGGTCTTCAATTTCTTTCATATCTTTCAAATTCAATAGCAAGTCCTCTCAGCATGTATCCAGAATCTACTCATCTGGCACCTTTGCTATAGTTCCCACACTAGTTCAACCACCGTAATCTCTTGCCTGCAACTAGCTAATCTTGTTTTCATTCTTTCCACCCTACAAAACTCTTCTCCACACAGAAGTAGTTCTTTTGAAATGTAAATGACATTGACTTTGGTTTTAAAGGTCTAAGCAGTATCCTTGTTTAGTCTACTCCAATCAAACTGGCACCTGGGATTTCCCTTGAACATCCCAAGTTTGCCCCCAGCTCAGAACCTGCATGTGCTGCACCATTTACCCAGGAAGCTCCTCCTCTAATATTCCTGTTGCTTGCTCCTTATTTTCTTCAGGTTTCTGCTTATATGTTTTCTTCTTAGGAAGATCTTTGATGCTCACTACAGGATTTCCCCTGCCCCCCAATACCTAATTCCCTTTCCCACAGCACTCTAAGGATTTGTATACGAATGTATGATGAGTATACATTTTTATCTAGGACAGTCTTAATTTAACCTATATTGTTCAGATGGAACTGGGAATAATTATCATTCACATGCTCTTGTTTGCTGAAGTGGTTGTTCTAACCTTACCATATTTTATCTTTACAGCTTTCAGCATCATCTAATACATTGGGGGAAACGACCTGTCTGTTTTTCCCAATTAGAGTATTGCTAAGAATTTGCAACTTGTTTTCTTCTGTATCATCTAACACTTAGACATAACCTAGAACATGGCATGCAAAATAAATAAATAAGCTTAGAATATAGATGCTCAAAAATATGTGTTGAATAAATAAATGGGGTTACTGACTATCTGATATATATAATCATGTGTCCTGCTAAGAATGGAGGATAAGACAAATATGGTACCTGTCAGTGCACAGGCCTCATCTGAGAAACTCTAGTTTGACTCGCCTTGGGTAAATATTAAAAACAAATATACAACACACACATACTCATATGTGAAGTGACTCAAATAATTCTCAAGTACAGGCCAGGTTGAAATCCTGTGAGCTAAACATTATTTACTGTAACACGAATCTTAAAAGGTCTTATTAAATAAAAAACCCGGAGCCAGATATTGGGGTGAAAAGCTGAGAGATCAGAAAAGCTGAAAGAAGCCAGCCACGTTCTTACCCACTTAGAGATCCTCCGCCAAAGAGGCCTACTTCCTGTATACCCACGCCTAGATGCCTTGCTGTTCTGCCATCTCATTTCCTCTCTCCACCCAGCTACATCACTTCCTCTTCCTGCCCAGCTCTGTCACTTCCTGTTTGTACAGACCTCCAGACCTTTATGGTTAGCTAGTGTTGGAATTTAAGGCATGTGCCACCACACCAGGCTCCGTTCCCAGTGTGGCCTTGAACTCACAGAAATACAGATTAATCTGTACCTCCTGAGTGCTAGGAATAAAGGCATATGCTACCACTTCCTGACTTCTATGTTTACTATAGTGACTGGCTTTTTCCTCTGATCCTCAGATAAACTTTATAGGGGGACACAGATAATAATATCAGCACAATTTACCTGGTGGGAGAATCAGAGAAAGGTAGATTAGATGGTAGGCACCAGAGTAATTCCTTCACTCTGCCAAAATCACAATTCTGAGTGTGGACATCAATTAAAAACTTAAGCCATATGTGTGAACCTGAATAATATAGTTGGCCAGGGTCCAATGAACTCAAGCCCTAAATTCTGTTATTTGGTGAAAATGATAAAAGTCTTGAGGCAGGTGTGGTGGCCCATACTGTAATCTAAAATTTGAGTGACAGAGGAAGTCACTAGGAGTTCAAGGTCATTTGCTGCCACATAGTGAGTTTGAAGCCAGACCCTGTCTCAAAAAAGAAAAAGGAAAAAAAAAAGGAGAAGGAATCTTTACAACTAATGTGGTTTTTATTTTCTTGGTTTTTTTGGATGCTAAACAGTTAAAATGGACCAAAATGGCTGCTGATGATATAAGAAATGAGGAATGGGGTCTTGACTGGATGAAAACGAACCACTTAAACCTACTCAGTTTATTTGCTTTGTAACCAAACCCATGCACACAACCCTAATTATATCCTTGGGATAAATTCCCACAAGTAGAAGGCTGTTAATTCAAATGATTTATGTACGTGTTTACCATGATCTTCAATTTACTTGAGGATCTCACTTTTTGAAAAGCGTAGGGTTTCTCATGGCTGGAGAGATGGTTCAGCAGTTAAGAGCACTTGCTGCTCTTGCAGAGGACCTGGATTTGGTTCCCATCACCCACGTGGCAGCTCACAACCACCTGGAACTCCAGTCCAGGTGACCCAGCTCCTTCTTCTGGCTTCTATAGGCTCTTGCAAGTTAAACTCACATACATACACATAACATTTTATTAAGGTAGGTTTCTTGTTTTATGTTCCTATTCAATTTTAGATGTACTCCAAGTAGAAACAACTGAATTCCTAAACATTTTAAGGAACAATACTTAAACATAGTTCAAGAAGTCCAAGGCAAATACTTCCCCTTCTGACAATAAAATTAATCTCCCTTCTGTATATTTTTAGCACTGTCCCTGTACATACCTGCTACTTACCACAGTTTATGTACATGTTTTCTTATTTAGGCACACTTTTAATCCATCTCCTCCCTACTCTCAAGTGTTCCAAATGATGAAGAACCCTTAGAGCAGTAGGAGCAGCCTGTCTACTCCCCTGCCTATTCTGAGATCTAATTCCGGAGATCTGGAGTAGGACTGGAGAATTTGTGGCAGGCTCTTCTGATGACTCTGCACGGTGGGTTCACAAGCTTCACTATGACAAACTGAAAGAAGAGTGGAGGCTATTTTAATGTGCATCACATGACTACTGCATAGCAACACATACTTGGAAAGGTATACTAAATCGATTGAATGAGAAGGCAGGAAAGTATCTGGGGACTTCTCTGAGGGAATCGCCTCATACAGACCCCAAACCAATTATATTAGAAAGCACTTTCAGTACGTGCAGCAAGAACTACTTAGCAGGTCCACACTGGAGGGAATGAAGAGCTCACCAGGCTTTCTGAATCCTACAAAAAGGAAAAGGTCAGTGAATTATCAGACAATTGACAATCCCCATCTCAGATAACCAGAAGAGTGTGTAAACTTGCTGAGACATTTTAGCATTTCTTGTACTGGGATTCTACGTTTAATTTTCTCCTAGGTCTTTACCTTAGTTTCCCAGACATAAGTTCTTGCTGCCTCACTAGAGGCAGAGGGGGAAAAACGTGAGTTTCAAGACAGAGAGAGGAGATTATGACTAAGACATTTTTTTATATATGGTAATGGCCTGTCATCTTTAGAAAATATGACTTTTAAATATCCAGTTGCCAAACATATTTAGGAAAAACCTTAAGCTAACCTAAAGCATTAATTATTCACACAGCCATAGAAAACATGATAGCCTGAACTTAGCACTCATAGATAAAAGGATACTGGCTCACTATTTGTACAAGTAGCTGCGTTCTCCGTGTGATCTCAGCTCAGCAATACTCAAGGACAGAGTCTCTGTTTTCAAATCTCAAGTCTTTCCTGAGCTCTCCTGGTCATGTTGGTCATTGTTCCCTACTTGGTGTGGTAACCAAAAGTTAATTCTCCTTCCTGGAGAAGGGTGTTGGGAAGTTAACTACTACTACTAATTGCAAAAACCAAAAGCAACAGGATACTGATATTTAGACTTGGTAACATTTACTGTTGAAGAAAATGAGAACTGGAGACTTTGAGTCACTTGAAGTTTCGGAAAGAAACCTCGGTTCTTACGTTAAAATGTGTTCATTAGGAGTACTCTAAGAAACTGATCTATTATGCTGAGGCAAACTCAGAACCCAAGAATCATGAAAATTGGCATTAAAAAGAATGCTTGGAAATGAAAATATTTCCACTCTATATGCATATTTCAAAAGAATTAAATGGCTTATAAAATACATGGCCACAAATAAAAGGTCTCCACAGCATATATATATATATATATATATATATATATATGCGGCTGCATGATATGTCTTCCAGTAATTCCAGAAATCCATGGAGTCTGTTTAAAGGGTGATGGAATTTATTATGGAGGAAAACTCACTAAAGCACAGGAGAATTATCCTAGGGTCCTGCAAAGCAGAGTTACAGTCCCACGCTGTTCTTCCGCTTGGTTCATCTCAGCATCCAAACCCACGAGGGAGGGAAGAGAGACTTCGTAGATGCATCTCAGGTCTCAAGAGTAGCCGAAGAGGCCAAGCCCCAGGGACATGTGCTTCCAGGTCATAGGCAGGAAGAGCAGTTACCTGCTGCATCTCTAGGGCTGCGCTTCAGGGTCATAGAACAGATAGCCATTACATTCCAGTTTTGAAAATCATTCACCAAGATGCTATATGCCACATATTACCCACTGACTTGAATTAAATAATTTTTTTTAATGATTTGAGGGCAGTGAGATGGCAGTCACAGTGAAAGCCTGGGGCATTGGTTTGATCCCCAGAATCCATGTAAAGGTGAAAGGAGAGAACTGATTCCACGAAGTTGTCTTCTGATTTGTACACATATGCTATGTGTGTACCCATAAACACACACACACACACACACACACACACTGTGCTCTGCACACACAATAATAAACAATAATTTAAAAAGTCAATTGACATGTTCAGTGACAAGAACTAGTTAACCAAAACATGTTTCAGTTACCCAGCTACTTATTTAAAGTAATTTCCCTTCTGTATATTTTTAGGACCACTCCTGTGTACATATATTATGTTACTTACTGCAGTATATGTGTTTTCTTACTTAGGCACACCCTTGCTAACTTGTGCTAACTTGGAAAGCTATTTATAGTATAACATTAGGTAAAATAATATAAATATGCACTAATGTCATAATGGTAAAAAGGTACTTGAAAATAAGGCAGAGAACACAATTATATCAAAATGTTCAAATGAGACTTTAGGAGATTAGAGTATGGGTATTGTTTCTTCTCTTTACTTCCTATTTCCTTTAGTAAATGTTTCTTAATCTAATAATAATTTGAGATATCAGGACCTAGCAGAAAATGGTATAGGAGTTGACACATTATTTTATGATAGTGCTTGTATTTCTGGTACACAAAGACATTGCTATCTAACTTGCAAACTATTCAGGCAAGAACACTCAGAAGATAACTTAGGACAGTTGATGTACTAGCTGAGACTATGCACAGCTACACACTCCAGGAAGCAGTGGAGTCAAATTCAGGCTTATTTTGGGGACAGAAGTAGCCATTTTAGGATGGCTGGAGCAGCTTCAGGATATCATGAATGACCTGGGTTTCTTCTTTCTTTCCAAGCATCCTCAGCCTATGTCTTCCACCTTCATGTTTTCCACATTATGCTCTCTTTTCTTTTTGTCACAAGACACTATTTCCATCTATGTGTCAGAAGAGAAGGAGGGTGAGGGAGGGAACTGGAGGGAAGGAGAGGCTCAGTATTTGAAAAAGAAACGCTTTTCTACCATTTGAGCGATTTCTAGAATTGTCTCCTTATGGGTACCCATAACTG
>LZPO01035245.1:0-11694 GCA_001675575.1 Neotoma lepida
TGCAGGGAGGAGGGGCTTGCCCTGCCTTGGCTGACAGTGGCAGAATCTGGGGACTCACCAAGGGACACTTTGTTTTGGAAGAGGTGGGAATGGGGGGGTGGATTGAGGGAGGGACCTTACTGCTTTTCTTACTTGGCACAAAAAATAAGTATAAAAATAGATGGATATACAGAGGTATTATGAATATTCTTAGTGCTGATTCCCTGATGGTTTTCAAAGCTTCCCTAGCACGTGTGTTGAAAAGACACGATGTACTACTCTGACGTGACTTGGTCAAGGTGAAATAAATCTGAAGGCTCACTCTAACAAGGGCTGCTTCCCCCTGTGCCCACACACACTCCTGTCTACATAACTACTGTCTTGCTTTGCCTTGCTGCTACCTTCTCTGTCATCTGGAAATATCAACAGTGGCACAAATTTTACAACTTGAGTCCCTAAAACTGTTCACCAAGTCACCATGCATTGCTCAGCACTCTGTGCATCTGGCGTTTCAAAGGGACTGAAAGACAAATTTCAGAGTAATCAGCCTCATTCAGCTCTTGCATCTATCTTGGAAATACTAAGTTGGCTTGAGAGTCTGTCTCAGCTCAATACACTGACTGCCGTCAATAACAGCTGATATTCATAGTGTCGGATCTGAGCATTCCTGATGGCTGTCAAATGCAAAGGGAAGTTATTATGGGCTTTCGTTATATTAATGTTTTTATTGAGACATGGTTTCAATGGAATCAACAATCTTCTTACTTCAGTCTCCCACGAGATGGCACGTGCTTAACTTTTAAACAAACATCTTTTGTTTTAAAGAAATGCAGTTCAGTCAAATTAAGTTCAGGCTTCTAAATAATTAGTACCTTTCCAGAGCATAAACATGACATTTTGAAGGGTCTGAGGCAATGATTCTGCAGCTAGGAGGCTACTATGAAATCTGCATCAAAACTCAACTCTGAGCCAAGAGTTAGAGTGGGCCCTGCTGTTCTGGGAAAATCCCTGCCTCTGACCTTTATGCTCTTGTGCATCTCTGTGAAGTTGTACATATCTCCCTCACAAACCTTCCCATGTCAAGTGGGATCAGGGGCACCTTGTCTGTGTGCTCTTGTTTTCTGGGAAAGATAATTCCAGAGAATGTCTGTCCTGGTGAAGATCACCTGATCTTGGTGAGAATGCAAGATCCCTGAGAGGGGAGACACAGAGGGGAGAGGTGTAGAAAGAGGGGTCACAGAGGGAAGAGTGAAGGGGGAGAGTGCAGAGGTACAGAAAGCAGGGTCATAGAGGGGAGGGGTGCAGAGGGGAGGGGTGCAGAAAGAGGGGTCACAGAGGCAGAAGGCACAGAGGGAGGAGGCACAGAGGAAAGGGAATCTCTGGGCAATGGTGTAGGCTGGGAAAGGCTGCCGTGGAGCTCCTATGTCCGGGTACAGCCCATGCAGACTCAGGAGACTCATAGGGTCCCATGCAGAAGGAGGCACTGAGAGCCTAGGGAGGCTGCTGTGGACCAGTGGGCTAGAACAGGAGGTCTCCTTCGGCCTGGAGACCTCCTGGGGCTCTCAGTGNTGATGTCATCCTACATTCACCTGGGATGACTGGTGCTGAGTTTCTTCAGGAGGGTCTGGGGCTCAGAATCGGAATCAGGCTACTTATAGAAAATGGTCCTATGTTGTTTCCTGAACATCATTATCTCAGAGGGTCAAGTCACAGTCCTTGCAAAGAGTCCTTCTAAAGAGAATAGCACACCTCGAGGTCTGAGACAACCACGAAGGACAGTGGAGTTTAAGTGCTTGAATACAGAAGGACCCACAGATGGTATAAATCTTAGTGTAAGTGTCATTACATGTAAATTTTCTAGTCAGTCCCTCATCTGCATTACTGATCCTGCATCTTATGAGTGTCAAGAGAAGTTAATATACATCTATGCATCTTTAGATATGCCTTTAGCACAGTAATGGCCTGCTTAATGCTTGAGAGATGCTACCTACCCATTGATGAGGCCTGTGGCTGTGAGATGGACTGTCTACCAGCCTGTGAACTCAGTAATTGTTCAGTAATCAGATTGGGGCACATTTTCTAAGTGGCCTCATGGAGCCTTGTCGGTGGAGGCTGGATCCATAGCTGCTGGTATCTATAGCCAGCTTACTATGGCATCCTCACCAGAAACCAAATCCTGCCTTTGCACACCCAGGCACTTTACAGCAAGGTGCCTTGAGACCTGGACACACGCGCTATGTGTCCAGAGCTGGAGGACCTTGAGATTAACTCACACCACTGTCTTGGTCACTCTGTTCCAATGCCCTTAGACTCTAATGAGTTTCTGCACAAATGCAAAATGCTCCAGTCCTTAGTCTTGTCCTTCAAATGCTTGGATAACCCTACAAATGCTTCAAGATAGTGTTTGCATGCAGGAAAATGTGAATGGCTTGAAAGCAAGATTACATTGAAATATAGTGGTTAAAACATTTAAAATTCTGTGACATGTATGTGTATATTAATGTGGAAAATGAAGAGGTTGCTATAGACTGAATGTCTGTGTCCCACTGAATTAAGGTGCTGCAGTCCTTCTGAGCCAGGAGCTAGTTCTCTCTAGGTAGTAAGGGAGAAGGACCCATGGTGAGAACTGTAAAGTGCTCACATATGCTGCCATGAGAACACAGGCTGGAGTTACAGGAAGGTTAAGGGTTTACACAGCAGAATCTGAAGCACTGATTGAAGAGGAATGGGAGGCTGTAGATAGATACTAGCTGACCAAACTAGGCAGATAGGAGGAGAGGGCTCTGGGCCAATGATGACAGGTCAGCTGCCCCCCCCAAAGGCCTTGATGAACACATTCAATGCACTATGGTCCTTTTCTAGATCCTTGTATCTAAAGAAGGTAATTATGACACAGTAAAGTGTAAGTAAGGATGGCTTCTAATGAAGCTTCCACCTAGGAGACCCTCTCAGACAATGAGCTAAATGTGAGGTAACCAAGAAGATCACAGCTTCAAGCCCATCATGTGNACGTGAGAACACAGAGCTGCAAGGTTGGAGGGGAGAGACTGGAGTCTCTGGAGTTGCTGGCTGAGAAACTAATAGCTAGCAGTTGGTCAGCGTCAAAACTGGAGTCACAGATGGACAGAATGGGGCTTCACTTACCCTACCTGACTGACAAGTGCATGCACAGCACATTATAATTTCTCTGGTTGGGCCAGAATGATGGGCATAGAGCACGTGGTCTCTTCATTGCCTTAGCCCATGATAGCCCAAAGAACCTACTCAGTCTCAACAGAGATTTTGTTAAGTTTCTGCCTTTGCCCCATAAAACCCCTAGGCATAGGAAATCCAGTGGCTTTACCCCCTCTTGGAAATCCGTCCCTCCTTTAGAGTTTCTCTCATTTTTTCCTCAATTTCTCACCTTTACTCAATAATTCTTAATCAAGCTTGCTTCTTCTTTGATTCCTGCCATGGTAGTCCATGTCTAACTTTCATGGGCACAAGGCAACTGTCTCAGGTTGATCCTTGATGACCACGAGCATCTCCAGCATCTTAGGTCCTTGGGTAATGTACAGCTGGGCCATGACCATCCCGAGGTGACGGTGTNAGGAGGAGACTTTGAAGTCATGAGACTGGAGACTCATTGTGGGATTAATGTGTTAACAAAGGAGTCCCCAAAAGCTGCCCGGATCCCTCTGCCACATGAGGGCACACAACCAAGGTGTCATCTATGAGCCAGGGAGCAGCCCTCACCAGGTGCTGATCCAGATGCTCCCTAATCTTAGGACCTCTCCTCTAGAGCCATGAGAAATGTGCTCTGTTGTCCAACTGGCAGTCTCTGGCCCAGATGGGACAAAGACAAAGACCTGGGCAATGACGTAGTTAACTGCTGTGACTCTGAAGTATGTGAACATATCATCTGGATATGAGTTCAACCTCTGAGTTCACTGCTGATGAGGTACCAGAGTTAGAGGAAGTTAAGGTGAAGTTCACAGCCAGCAAATGAGATATGCACTTTTACCCTAGCTAAGCTTGGGTTTGTAGAGTCTTTGGGGGATCCCTATGGAGTCTATNGACAGGAGTTGGGGTTCAGCTCTGGAACCATGTATTGCCGTGAGCACAGTGTACTTGGGTTAGTACAGCTGTTACTGCCAGTGTTGTGGTCTGGATATGAAGTGTCCCCCAGTGGCACACGTGTTAAGTTTGGCTCTTGTACTGTTGAAGCTGTTAGACCATAAAGGAAGGCTCTGACCCACTGTATGACCCATTGAAGGGTCTGTATTGAATGGTCTCTTTGAAGGTGGGGTCTGGTTGGAGGAGATGGGTCACTTGAGGTGTGCCTTTGAATGGTCTATCTTGTCCTCAGACCTATCTTCTCTCTACTTCTCTGCCTCTGCCTCCATGATGCTCTGCTCTACCATGCACCCTCTGCCAAGATGTTGGACTTCATCACAAGGCCAAAACCATGGAATCAAGAAACCTGGCTGAATCCTAAAACTCTGACCTAAAATCACCCATCTTGTCTTTAAGTTGGCTTTCCCACAGCACCAAAACACAGCCAGGACCCTTCTTGGTAAGGGAAGCAGTCCCTGCACAATCATTCTTTCATTGCCATGACCTCTGAGCTCCTGTGGCTGTGTCAGATGAGCCACTGCCTGNAGCCCTGTGGCCATGGTGCTGACCCTCCTCAGTGGCTACTTCTCTCTGAGCTCCTGAGCTGCAGCCTCTTGCATTCTCCTCATGTGATGGATATAGACTTTCCCAGCTCACCCTGTCACATCTTGTTTCTTATTAATTATTAATAATTATTAATTTCTGAAGGCCACGCTAACCTGACAATAGGACCTGCCTTGGACCTGAGTTTAGACACAAGAAAGCGGCCAGGTCCCTGGTCCTAAGTATATTTCTCTAAATTTCAAACACAGGGGAGAGATTCCAAACCTGTGTTTCAATTCAATACAAAGATCTGGAGGCTTCTCAGGATTCTCAGAAGCGATCAGTGCTGGTAGCTTCTGAGAAGCCGAGAGGTGGACCACAGCAACTGCAGAGACACCTTGGACATCCACAGGAACACTTTGGACTGACCTCCGCATGGGANCATCACTTCAGGTTCCATGATTCACCATGGACTTAAGCTGTAGGTGAGGGCAGAAGATGTGGTCTGGGCAGAAATTCTGATATTGTAAGCAGGAGGAAAATATGTGAGTTTTACCTGTAAGGCTCTGATCTTACAGGATTTTAGGTTTCAGTCCTGAGTGTATTTTCCCCAAAGGAAAATGGGTCCCTACAGACCAGTGTGGGAGAGACAGCAACACTCACACTTGTCCCAAATTATAGAAGACCTCATTCGTACACACGCTCACTCACCTAATGTTTCTTGAAACATACTGAGTTAGACAGACACCACCACCCCAAACCTGCCATGTCTATAGCCTAGAACCTGGAACTGTGCACATGGGGAATGGTACAGATGTGACTAAGCACAGGGTCTTGAAACTGTCTCTTATACACATCTAGATGTGTATAAGAGACAGCACAGACACCACCACCCCAAACCTGCCATGTCTATAGCCTAGAACCTGGAACTGTGCACATGGGGAATGGTACAGATGTGACTAAGCACAGGGTCTTGAAATGGGACTTGGTGCTGGCTTCCCTAGTGGGTCAATCACATTACCGGCGCACTACTTGTAGGGATAGGAAGGTCAAAGTCAGCAAAGGAGTGGTGACTACCAAAACAGTTTAGGACCGTGTGGCTGGTACTGCAGAAGGCAGGAGACTCCAGTGGGTGAGAAGGCCAGGAGGGAGTCTTAGAATATCTTTTGCATCCCAGAGAAACAGTGTCTGGCTGTCACCTTGAGACCCAAGTTAGATATGGGATCTCTACAGTGGTCACGGGACAGGTCTGGGTGGCTCTAGGACACAGAGCTGTGGCCACGTGCTAGAGCAGTGAGTCTGGATTGAGGACACTTGTTCGTCAAGGCTTCCTCAATCCCAGTGCCTTTTTGGTGTTCCAGGTCCTGCAGCTGTCCAAGAGATACCAGATGATCCCAGACCGTCTTCATCTCTGTAAAGATCTGCGCTGTTCTACAGCACACCTATGCTGTCCAAGGTCTTTTAGCAAACTTTCCAACTTGTCACACTGCCAGAATCCAGTGGCAACCTTGCATCCTGGGTTAGGATGGGGCCCTGTGCTCCTTCTGGTAGCCACACACCTATTTGTGAGTTCCCCTCTCTTGTACATATCCTTCAACAGTCTCCATGCATGGAGGAGGAAGCTCTTTCTTCTCCCAAATTCTCTGCCTCTTCCTTGGGGCAGCTCCAGTCTAGACTTCCATGCTTGTCACTAAGCATTAGGCCCACCTTGATGTGCCACTGGAGACTGTTGCATAGTGTTCTCTATGAATTTAAATGTTCAGTTCTGGAGGGATTTCTTAATACTCAGAGTGGACTAGAACCTCAAGGTTTAGGAAGTTCCTGAAACACAAGATTTATGAGATCCCCTTTCCCTTGGGCTATATAAGCATTAANGATTGATAGAGATGGAGGGGGGGCTCTCCTACCAGCTGAGCTGTCTGTGAGTCATGCAGGGAGCTCCAGGGATACAGCTTTTGTGAGCTATCACCCATGCTGGGCTAGGCTTCTCTGTGATGCCTCTGCCTTTGAGTCCTCATCCATGCTGTTGTAAGTTAATACTTTACTCATACTCCTCATAGGGAACCCCAACAAATTTCCTGGTTCACCAAGCTAGGCTTCGATGGATCTTTCTTTGGTCTGTCATTGATGCTTTGTGTGGGGTGACTTATCAGAGATGCCTTAGCTTTCACAGGTCCCTCTCTCTCTCTCTCTCTCTCTCTCTCTCTCTCTCTCTCTCTCTCTCTCTCTCTCTCTCTCTCTCTCTCTCTCGTTGCTGGGTTCCCACTGGCTCTCTTTGGTGAGGGTACCATCTGCACTCAGCACCCGAGCTGTTCCCCAATCCTTGGCACACCCTAAAGGAATTCTCTCCTCAGGATGGGGCGGCTCCTTGTGTTCCATCCTGCTTCTAAGCTCTGACACTTTCAGTCCTGTAGGGTGGCTTTAAACTTAAGAGGGTAGCAGTGGGCCAGCAAGGCCAGTCTCTGGATTTAGTTCCTCTCCTGTTTCCCTCAGCAGCTGGTCTGTCTCCATTTGGGGCTGTAGCTCCTGCAACTACATCTGACAACTGGGTGATTTGTCTTCCTTGATGACATCATCCATATCACCAGGCCAGCAGCCTTTTGAGTCTCATGGGGACAGAGCTGGAGGCTAAAACTTCTTTAGTGTGTTCCAGACTGTAACCAATTATACAGGAGCATCTTCTGTAGGCTGTTCCAACTGCTCAGGGCTGCCTAGCCCTTNTCCCTTTTACCTGTATGATTAGGTTTGGCAGTCGTCTCTAGAACTTTCTATGGCAGGGCAAGGTCAGACTCTTCAACTCTTTTGTGCCTATTGGTTTTGGCTACACAAGAAACTACAGCCTTGGGCCATTTCTTCTCACACCAAGAAGCATGCACTCTGAAGTTAATGTGCCTTGGTTAGCTCCTCGTTAGGCCTCTCGTCTTGGCTTGTAGATGGCATTTTCTCTGTGTCCTCATGATCATTCCTCTGTGTGTGTGTCCCAATCTCTTCGTCCCATAAGTACCAGTCCTACTGGGTAAGGGGCACCCAGGTGACCTCATTTTAGCTTAATTACCTCAGTAGAGGCCCATCTCAGGCTAAGAGTCTGAAGGTTAGAGATTCAACAGAGTTTCTGGAAGACTTGACTCATCCTGTAACTCTCTTCTGCTAGAAGTCACTCAGCCATCTCTGAGCTGTGTCAGCGCTCATCCACAGAGCAGAGTACCTGCTCCAAAGCTCCTGAACCCTTTCTGCCATNNNTGGTTTCTCCTTCCTTCCTGCTCAGTGCTTCTGGATCCCTGGCATCATGGGCCTCCTTGACTCCAGGCTTGTATGCCTCCCTATACTGGCTCACACTACCCAGTCTTCAACTTTCAGCCAGCCTCACTACAGTTGGGGGATTCTGGATGCTGCCATGGTGTCTCAAGCATCCTTTGGCTTCCATCACCTTCCAGACACATCTTCTTGACATGAAGCAGGTGCATGTAGATGACGAGTTCGTCACTTGCAGCTGTTCCCAGGCTTTATGTTTGAGGTTGAAGCTCAGACTCAAGACAATTCTACATTCAAAGAAAGTTGTCCATGACCTGAAGACAGCACACACCCCATAAATGCTCACATTCTAAACATAGCATAATGTTTTCTTTGATATGTAAGATGGCTTTATTTTATTTTGGACTTTTGTATCTTGAAATTGAAAGTAACCATGTGTGATCTTTTGTCAATTTTCTCTGTTCATTTGTTTATTAAAGTATTTATAATTCTTCTTTACCTTATTAGGAAGTGCTTGGATTTGAAGAAGTTGGGGTACTAGGTCACAAAGCTCCAAGCAACTCTCAGGCCAGAAATTTGGCATACCTATCTGTAAAGACCTAATGTTCACACAACAGAGAATTTTGCAAAGAAGTACAGGAAAAAATTCATAGTATTGAGAACAGTTTTCCCTCTGTCTAATATCCAAGACACAAAATATAAGGATTGCTTTCCTCTGGTGTGTTAGCAAAAATTTGTCTTGGAAACAGAGTTATTATGCACCCTGGAGAGAGAAGTCACTGTTGAAAAATGAATAATAAGATAAAGTAGGTCTGTGCTGTTCCCTCTGTCATCCCTGTGTGGCTTTCCCTTGGTTCTGATGACTTCTAGAATTAGTTGTGACATGTATGAAGACAATTTCTGACCCAGAGAAAAGCCATTATCACCCAATTTTATGATGCTTCCCCCCACAGTTCCAATATTATTCCTTCCCTCAAAAAAACTGGGTGAAATGAGTATTTAGACAAGCAAATCTACCTGATAAATCATTTCCTAGATGAGAGAGAAACCAAGTGTGAAATGGAAGTTGGATGTTTTCAAAACCACTTCATTTAAGGAGGGGGTCTATAATCAACACCCACTGCTTTTCCTAATGAAAGGCATGATGGGTGGGGGTCGTCTGCTCAGTGCTGTGTTCCACGCTTGCTGGGGGCCACAGAGACAGGAGAGTGAAGGCTGGTGGGTTGGACTCCCTGCTCCCCACATTGCACATGAGAGGACAGGTGAGCTGATGAGCACATCGGCTGGTAGCACGCCCCCGCCAGAGTCTCAGTTAAGCCTGTCGACTACGTTCTTAAACATCTATAGTAATTCACTCACCTGTGCGTTTGACATTTGATTTACTGCATGAGCACTGGGCTTCTAGATTTACATGTTTATAAGGTGAGAGAATCTAATACTGCCAGCCTTCATTTTTCAAGCCTCTGTAAAGAACATGTTTAAATGCATCTTATACTTCAAAACAATCACTTTGAGATGTTTTTCAAAGTAGATTTCTTTCTGAGTCATAAAAAGAAAGCATTTTTTTAAAATCCCTTTCTTTCCTGGAGACAAATCCCAGAGCCCCCTGTATTCTGTATAAACACCCTACTGCTGAGCTGTACCCCAAGTGCCCCAGGACAATAGAAGAGTGTTAATTCACCAAAATAATCTCCCTTGTGAATGAAGGTAGCCATCAAATGCTAGCATAACAGTTTACAAAATCAAGAAGTACTTAATAATAAAGTTACTTAAATCCACCTGCCTTGCTGACAGGAAGCTCTGATCATAGGTGGGGTTCAGCTCTCACTACCAGCATGGGTAGTGATATAACTGATGAAAGAAGGCAGAGTCCTAGAAGGAAGCTGATATGGTTTGCCTGCCATGTGAACTTTATTAGGAGGGTGGCAACATCAAGTTCACAAGCAGCCATATGAGCCCCTGAAGGGAGAGCGACTGAGCTCTCGGGTCCAAACAGCAGCTTGACAGGCGACAGAACTGTCACGGGTAGCATAAGGGAGATACTGAAGGAAGACATATTCAGTCCTAGAATATTGGGAAAATTACAGCACCATGGCTGTAGGCAGCCATAATGGGGCCATGAAGGGAGAGGCAGGTGACTCAGATTCTTCACTTCCCTTCAGTTCTATGACACAGGGAGTTTCTCCATCTGATGGATTTCCAGGGATTGATGGTGGGAGTAAGTTCTGCATGGAAGTCACAAGGCAGAAAGATGATGGGAACAGGGCAGAGAATTGGCCAGGCAGTTTAAGGTGCAAGATTGTGCAAGTGCACTTTTTCTTTGACTAAAAGTGACAAATGTCCTCAGCCCCATTGATACCCTTGCCCTTGCTACAGGCAGGAGATGCTAGAGGTGTTTATGACAAATGTCTTTGGTTCTGCCTTGGCTAGAGACCTGGGATGTCAGAACGGCCTGGGTTTTCCCTATCTTTCCCCCTAAATGGACAACTTCCTGGAATCCACATGGGAGGGTGTGGCAGAAACCGGCAAACACTGGATAGCTGAACTGGGAACCTGACTGACTGGCTCATCTCCTCTCCCACGCCTTCATCAAGTAAAGCCTTAATGACTCCAGGGCATTGACCTTCAATAGTATCCCACTCTCTGAGGATCTCTCCTGTCATCTTTCTTAAGCTCCCAACAATAAAATGCTTCCTAAAACCCACCTTCTATGAACTTCATCCTTCCACTTTGAAAGGCAAGAACCTGGAGGCTACTGACTGTGTGAACATGAATGTCTGACACTCTAACTCCTGAGTTAAATGCCCACCTAAGAGCTGAGAAAGGCTCTGTTGCTCTCAAAGACACCCCAAAATTTTCATGTATTGAAGGCACCAGAGTAGAGGAGAGCATAATTCAAGTTGTCTTGAGCTTTTGCACAGCTGCGAGGGGGATGGAGAATGCAANGCCACAGCTTTTGCTGCTCCCCGTTTCTCAGGAAAAAGTCTGAGGGCTATGTGACCTGATGTGCAGAGAGACAGAGCTGCTAGGTCTGTAAAGTAATACTAAATTTGAATTATGTGACTTGGAGAATTTTCCTCTGTACTGTTTTTCCAGATTAACAAAAATCTTTGACATTGTTCATAATCTTATTAATTAGACCATGTCACATGGCATCTAGCATCTGCTGAGTGAAGAAAAATCCTCGGCATTCAATAGGCTATGCTCAGAGTACCAGTGGTGGGTCGGGTGGTGATCTGAGCTTTGGCTTCTCCCAATGGTGCTGATGCTATCCCCATGATGTCAGCACTCCTCTAGCTGCCCGCCTTTGTGCCTATCTGACCCACTGTTTCTTCCATGATGCGGATATTTATCCCCTAGTCTAGAAGAGATTTTGACTCAGTAACTAGGCCAAGATCCATTGGAAACTTTGAATAGAAACATTTAAAAATTTATTTTGTGTGTGGATTTTTGGAACGCGCAGTGTGCCTGGGAAAAATGATTTACTGTGTACATAAATCAGAACTTCAGCCTGAGTTCGGTACTGATTCTTATATTATCTCTGTGAAATCTGTTCTATTTCTATTCTCTCCATAACGACAGCTCTAAAAACAGCAAAGCCATTTTCTACCACATAATTATTGTTTCAAAGCCTTTCTGAAGACCATGAAAATGCTTAATTGTTCATTTGCTCATAGGGGGCACTCAACAAACACTGGCGAACAAGAGGAATTCTCTTCAAAGGGGTTGCCTTTTGATTTAAATATTTTTTTGAGACAGGGTCTTACCAGGAAGTTCAGACTAGTGTGGGACTCATTATGCAGCCCAGGTTGGCCTCAATCTCTC